>JAFBJT010108554.1:4465-24251 GCA_016785325.1 Chascanopsetta lugubris
GTATGGGGGTGGGGGGGCGTGGGTGGGGGTGGGGCGGTATGGGGCTGTATGGGGCTGAATGGGGCTGAATGGGGCTGTGAGGGCACTGGGCTGTATGGGGCTGTATGGGGCTGAATGGGGCTGAATGGGGCTGTGAGGGCACTGGGCTGTATGGGGCTGTATGGGGCTGTGAGGGCACTGGGCTGTATGGGGCTGTATGGGGCTGAATGGGGCTGAATGGGGCTGTGAGGGCACTGGGCTGTATGGGGCTGTATGGGGCTGTATGGGGCTGTATGGGGCTGTGAGGGCACTGTGCTGTATGGGGCTGTATGGGGCTGTATGGGGCTGTATGGGGCTGTGAGGGCACTGTGCTGTCCACAGGAATGTGTGCCACTGTGTGATGCAGACAACAGCTGTTTGCTGCTGTTCCTGTGTCACCCCAAGCATGTTGTTTTGGTAGCAACAAGCAACTGCTTTGGTTTTGCATGATATCTAGTGAGAGCACGGTAGGTGTTTCTGACATTTGAGCTCCTATAATATGCGCTCAGTTTATCCAACACGGTGGTGGAGAACCCTCTGACGGTGCTAACCATTGGTTTGGAGTTGCAATGTAGCCGTTGAGCAGTTGTAGGTAAAAAAAAAAACAGATTTTCAACATTCGACAGATGTTGCAATATGACCTTTAACGGAACAGAATCTGAGCTAGTGGTAGTAAAAATGGGAAACTTGTTAAAAGTGCTTGCAAAACGAAGAAGTGAAAAATGTGTCCACTCGTTCGTTTGTGTCTTTGTTTTCAAATGTGATTTTCTGGTATACTATTGTTTTTTTTGTTTTTTTATCACAGGCTTGGCTATTTACAGGTTGGTTCGGGGCTGCATTCGGCCCCCAGGCCACTAATAGAATAGCAGAGCTGCACATAGGTATGATACAGACACTGTGTGGATCAAGATTTGCATTGTGATACTGCTCCTCCTCAGAAGTGACTGTTAATGTTGTTGCGCTGCTATCTGTTTTTACACATTTTCTGATTGATGGATGGATGGATGGATTGATTGAGGTTGTTAAGCTTTGAGGCAGGAAGGCTCTAACTCATCATAGTTTTTAAACATTTTTACAAATGAAATAATTGATCTCATTTGTAAAATGAGAATATCACTTGTTGCCATTGTGTGACTTTAAAGGTGCAGTGTGTAACGTTTTGGTCATTTTCTTAACTTCTAAAAATATTACAAAACAATCACGAATTTCTAATGACCTAAATGTTTTGTTTTTTTTCCCATTAACCTTAAATGAGCCCTTTAATGTATATTTACATTTGGGCTTGTCCTCTCTATGGGGGCCGCCATGTTTTTACAGTAGTAAAAGTGGACGTACAACTTCATGCAACTTCACCTCTAGACGTCACCAAATCTTATTTAAATGTTATTTAAAGGTGCAGCTTTAAATAACACACACACAAATCACAAATTGTAGATGTACACGGTTCCTAGCTATGGTTCCACGTGTGTGTGTGTGTGTGTGTGTGTATGTGTGTGTGTGTTGTGTGTGTGTGTCGGCTCACTATTGATGTAGCATTTCTCACCTGCCTGCTGCTAAATATGAGATAGATGCAGCCTGAACCCGTGACACCGCCCCCCCCCTCCGGGAGTCACACCATCCACCTCCCACTTCACAGTTGTAGGGGGAAATAGGTCTCCGGTTCCCCGACTGCCTGTTTTGTGAAGTAATGGTCAAAGGTTCGACTGCTGCTGCTGGAAAGGGAACATTACTGGGTGTGAACAATCTGCTCCCAAATGGAATACACTTTATGTCGCCCACACCAATCTATGCAATTGACCTCACTTTGGGCGGCGGCCATTATAGTTAGGGTCCTTTTTTTTTGTCTATGAATTCTGAAATGTACCAGGCGGTTAGATTTGATCAATTTGAATCATGGGACATTTTTGGCCTCATATGTGTAATTTATGTGTATTTTGGTGCAGAACTTCCTGTCAGGCAGGTGTGCACTTCCTGCCGTTGAACCCTTAAGCAATGCAATGAATGCAATTAACTGGGTGAGGGCAGAGGAGAGACTCTGCACCCTGAGGATTAGATTGGAGAACATTGGCCCGGACATATTGATTGGTACTAAACTCAGCATTGCATGATTACAGTACCGCTTGCTTGTGCACAAGTGTGCATGCACGTGTGTGTGTACGTGTGTCCAGGTGTTGCAGCTGGTTCAGACATGAGCATGGAGCTGAGACTAGAATAAAGATGCACACAACAACCTGTGATTAGCACCATCATCATCATTCTAAAATGACATGTACTTCCTGTTTAGCATATGTATGCGTCACAGTTTTGAGGTAACGTGTCAGACAACCATTTCTAGAGTCAAATGACTTTTTCAGGTCAGGATTATCCTTTTAATAACTATTTGATGTTGTATATTTCAGGCATCAACAATATCATTCTTCTTCTTCTTCTTCTTCTTCTTCTTCTTCTTCTTCTTCTTCTTCTTCTTCTTCTTCTTCTTCTTCTTCTTCTTCTTCTTATTATTATTATTATTATTAGTAGTAGTAGTAGTAGTAGTAGTAGTAGTAGTAGTAGTAGTAGTAGTAGTAGTAGTGGTGGTAGTAGTACTCTTGTCTATGCATATGCATTTTTTTTTATATAGATGTTCAATATAAAATCATTTTATTGCCGGCACAGAATCTGTGTTCTATGTCTAATTTAGCAAAATCGAGATACATGGAAGGAAAACTCCTGCTCCTCCATGGCGGAGCTTTACAGTGTCTCCCCGCGGTGCAGTTCTAAAGCACGTCGGTGGTTCGTAATGCGGGGTTTCTTGCTGAGTGAGTGGGTTTTTTAAAGTGCACTTATATTTTAATGTAAAGCGCTTTGCGTTTTTTCATTTACAAAAAAAAAAAAAAAAATATCTGTGTATGTGAAATTTCTCATTGCTGCAATGGTTGAATCATGCAGGGACGTATATATATTTTTTTTTAATAGGGGGGAAGTTTCCAGCTTTATTTTGCAAACACGTAATATAATTTGATATCATACTTTGTGTCGCCACACTCAAGGACTTCTGTTTCATGGTGTTAAGTTTCGAGCCGCTCCGTCGCCAAACAATCCACGTGGGTGATGTTAATATGTTCTTATTGTGTAAGTGATGAGTGGGTAGCCATTTTATTTTTTCTCTGTTAAATTGGCGTAATCGAGACTTCAGGGACGGCAGAATAACATTTGTTATAGAGAGTGAAAAAGAAACCCCAGAGAGGAGCTCATCATTTTAAATTCCAACACACACACACACACACACACACACACACACACACACACACACACACACACACACACACATACACATGAATGTTGCTCCAATACAACTACTTCTATTCGTTTTCATTCCTGCCATTGAAGGTGCAGTGTGTAAGATTTTGGTCATTTTTGTCACTTCTAAAAATATTACACAACAATGACATACTGAAATTTTCCCCACTTTATATACACCTACATGTTTTATTTGTATTCCATTACCCTAAAGTGAGTCCATCTTGGGGATACAACATGCAACTTCACCACTAGAGGTCACCAAATCGTACACACTGCACCTTTAATGAAAGGTTGCAAACATGCTTCTATGCACTTTTTGATGCGCTTGTGTTGGATCAAATAAACATGACATGTTGCAATCCATATATTTATGTAGAAATTGTGTCATTACCTACTACGTTACCTAATCTGGCCTGACTTAAAGGTGCAGTGTGTAAGACATAGTGACATCTACTGGTGAAGTTTCATATTGCATCCATCACCTCACCCCTCCCATTTGAGCCTGCAGGAGACCCTGTGGTGTCCCCAAATGCATCGCAGGCCACTTGGCGGCCATCTTGGCTCTACCACTAATGTACCACTACCTCCTCATGTAAATATACATTAATGGGCTAATTTAAGGATAGTGAGGGGGGAAATAAAACATTCAGGAGATTATAAATTCATGGGGGGGGGGGGCGGTATACATTTAGGTGATTATACATTCTTGAAAATTTCAGTATGTAATTGTTTTATAATATTTGAAAAAAATTGACCAAAATCTTACACACTGCACCTTTAAGCTTGTTTCGAACCTGGAAGAACAAAAAGGCCCCAATGTACATTTGCCGGGGTGACATATTATAGCCTCTTCGTTCATCACACACTTACACACACCATGTGACATTGTCCCCGAGAGCGAGAGACTATTGCTGCTGCCGCTGAATTTTTCATCATTGATCTGATGTGATTTCCATGCTCGGCCCGTCCCTCTGCCCTGTCAGCTCTCCCTCGTTCTCTATCATCAGGCCAGAGGGCTAACGGAGCATGAGATGCTCCACCCCCCTCACCATGGCTCAACAAACCCCTTCCCCCTGTCTACTGCACTATTGCACACCCATTGACTGTATACAAAGATGGACGTATCGTCCGCACGGTCACCCGTTGGTTTGGGCGGAGTGGTTTTTTGGCAAATTGTGGGCATGTTCCTCGTCAGCCATCTTGCTGAATCCTAACTCCTCCTCCTTGTCGGTTCAATCGAAAACAGGCGAAAAAGAGGCGGAACACACGAAAGCTGTGGGTCGGCTCGTGGTGTCGTCATCTCATCCGTGCTACATCGCCAGGACGGCTCAGGAGTCAGTCAAGAGACCACGCCTTTAATTATGAGTCATCTTAGACGTCGGTAAAATGAAAATAAGCCAGTTAGAAAAACATTCTGCGTCTGTACAGTTGTCACAGGAAGGAATAAAAGGCAGCCCATCATAACCTGCTTCAGTTGTGCCATGAAACCCAAAATAAGACCATTGTCTGTATATAAAGATGGATGTAGCAAACGTGATCGCGTAATTTCAAACGTCGCTAAAATAAAATAAGCCCCGCCTCCGAACAGTTGTCACGGTAATACATGTGGCTGATTGATACCAAACCAAAGTTTGTACAACACCTTAAACATGTTTCATTCACCTGAAGTTGAGCCTTTTAACATGGGAGTCGATGGGGATTTGCTCCCTTTTGCCCCCAGAACTCCAAGTTCCTGCACTCCCTATTGTGCTTCATCCGTCTGCCCCCTCGGCCTCGGCACACCAGACCTTTTGTGGGAGATGGTGGTAAAAACGCTTGATGTATTGACACCGACGTGTCCACCGCCATGACGCTCCATCACCCACTTCCTCTTCCTTCGCTGTCAGAGCAGCGGGAGGAGGAGGAGGAGGAGGAGGAGCTATGGCTCGGCGTACGCGTGTCTGTTTTTGGTGTAGGACGCTTGATATACGAGCGTGTGGGAGACGGAGTCTGTGCCCCTTGGCTTCTGCTGCTGCTCTCTGCCTCCTCGCAATTTTGAAAATATCTGGCCGGTGAGTGCTGGCGAGAGCAGCGGTGCTGATCTTAGCAGCGGGTGCATTAGTTCGCCATAAAGAAGCGAGTGATTGTGAGATGTGGCAAACATATGAGGATGAATGACAGCGTATAAAAGCCCCAAAGCCTCTGTTTCGAAATCCATTAGAGGAGGCAAGTGCCTGAGCTCCGGATGCAGGAGGAAGGAGGAAGGAGGCGGGGCCCCAGCCTCCTATCACAGATCACTCCTCCCTTTAACTGTCCGTTTAATCAAAACATTTTTAGATCAATGCATTAATACATGACAGACATGATGATGCTTCACTCGAAGCCAGCTATCCAGTCCAAAGATACAATGGTACCGATGGTACATGTTATATTATTGTGTGTGAGTTTTTTTTTATTTATTCATTAAACGTTATTTAACCAGGTAGGTCAATTGAGAACCAGTTCTCATTTACAATGACGACCTGGGGCCTGAATTTTAATCAATGCATTAATACATGACAGACATGATGATGCGTCACCCGATGCCAGATATCGGCATTCAAAGATAGGTGTCGAGATGAATGCAGCTCATTTGATGCTTGCGTTATCGTGTGTGAGCGCTGAAATGAGTGATTGTATTATTTGATATATAGGGCTTATACATTTTTTTTTTATCAAAAAGTTTTAACTTTACATTTATATTTAGAAAATTAAGATTTTAGAAATAAAACAAACCACAACACCGTTACTGTATAGTAAAGCGCAGAGGAAACTACAAAATGAATTGTGTTCGATGAATAGATTAACTAGATTCTGAGAGATAAAAAAACATTACAAAAAAAATTCTGTTATACATATTGAAAAGAAACGTGTTTAACTTCCCTATAGATACATTTGTCTCCAATAAGACACATTCCAAAGAAGGGGGGCAGAGCTTGAATGGGGACGGCACCATGCAGCTTCCAATCCAGGCCATGGAGGGCAGAAGACCCCTCCCCTTTACTGTCCGTGTAATCAAAGGTTTCTAATCAATGCATTAGTACATGACAGACAACAAGATGCTTCACTCGGTGCCAGATATCGGCGTCCAAAGATAGGTGGCAAGATGAATGCAGCTCATTTGGTGCTTGTCTCTGTACGCTGACGTGTGTGTGTGTGTGTGTGTGTGTGTGTGTGTGTGTGCCCCCCCGGGTGGTGCTATCTCCTAATAACTCAGATCTGTGCCTCAAAGTGAAGAAATAATGAACAAGAAGCTTTAATTATGCCTCCAGACAAAGGATCCCTGATGCCTCCATAACACCTCTGGTATACGGCAAGATGGGTGAGGGCAGGTTAAGCAGGAGGCCCCTCCCCCCTGGGTGCAGGAAGCTGGTCAGCCTTGTCGGGAGCTAGGGAGGAGGGGGAGGGGCCTATAAAGTAGACTCGAGCTTACACAGGTTTGTTATCTCTAACAGATATGACACAACCTTTAATTAGCGGGGATCCTTGAGGCTTCCGGGGCCCCGAGATGTAATCAGTGGACCTTTAGCGAGAGCTCCCCCCCCCGCCCCGGGGCATCCTCGTGCCCCCTTACTTCTGCAGTAGGGGTTGCCAGACTCTGGAGAAGCCAGATAATGAGGAGGAGCCTGTCAGAGGGCCACTTCAAGGTGCTGCCCCCTCTAAAGGCCTTTGCCGAACACCACAGCTTTGTTTTCTTCAAGAGGTCTTGGCTGCTTGTCCGTAAGCCCCTCCCACTCCCCCCCCCCCTTTACCTCCTTCAGCTTGATCAGATTGGCCTAATTATATCCCACATTGAGACTAATGAAGAATATAACAGCACTTTCATACATATTTACAAAGGACGTTGCATAATACCCTGACATGTGTTTGTGGTCTTCCTGATGGGGGCGCTGTGACCATGGTGAAGTACACGGCGCCGCAATGGAAAGAAAATAGTGTCTGCACCATCACCCAACATAATACTTTATTTTTCAGTAGTACTTTGCTTTACTTTCTACGTCGACAAAGAATGCTACGTTCAATGTTCTGGGAATGTTTCAGGGGATTGCATGAGTGAAGGTGGTCCTGTATTCTGTTTGTAAACTTCAGTCATTTAGTCTGTTTGAATATCACTGAGCTTTAAGGCAGTTGTCCTTTCTATTCTATTTTTGTTTTGTTTTTGATCCTTTTTTTGTGTGTGAAAACTTCAGAATTCCCCCACCAGATTTTCCTTTTGTGGACAGTGCATTTGAAGCAGGCATTGGGAATTACCAGTCAAAGACAGTGTGAGCAGTTAAACTGTATATATATATATTTATATATATATATATATATTGGAATTTTTTTGATTGTGTGATTGATACGTCCAGAATATTTGTCCATTACTTTTGTTATGCTTGACATCATTCTGTGGCCCTGTGTGAAACAAGAATAGCTCCTCATGATAACAATAGAGAGTTAAGATATTTAATAATAAAATGAAAAATATAGATAAAAAGGAGGATAGAAATACATGCTTTGGACTTCAGGTGTCAACTATGCCACATAAAGATCATATATGACATTAAAACCTTTATTAAAATACTTTTTTTAAATCGTATACATCTTTCATTTGAATCAAGTTAGCATTTGTGTACATGTAAATATCCAGATGACAAGTCTTGGAGTCTTGGAAATGGAACATAATATGATTTCAGTCATGCCTTTATGATGTTACATCACCACCAACATGGTTCTATGGAAGCCCAGAATGGACAGACTTTTGATTTGTTATAATGACTGAAGGAGGACTTATTTATTATGTTTATCTATTTTGACTGAATTCATTTTGAAAGATAAGAAATGTCATTGGAAAATAAATGACATATTGAAAAGAACAATATAACCACAAGCTACAGCTTCAAAGACACTTAAGCATCAGTCAAATCCTACATATAACTAAGTGTAACTGCCTTTAAATACAATTCTTCTCGAATAAGACAGATTTAAAATGATGGGGGCGGAGCTTGAATAGATTCTTTACACCGAGCTATCGCTCCTCTTACTTAAGTGGAGGATCCAAACGTGTCTTCCCTCCTCTTTGTCAGGGTGATGGGAGTTAAGGGAAATAAACAGTCATCTCTTATGATGATTAGTGCGAGTGCGCTTTATTGATCAGTGGTCATACGATAAACAAGCAGAGAACAGGAATGCACCACCGATCGTTCCGGCCCCATTAGTCGCTGCTTGTATTGCCTTTGATTATTGCTGACGGTGCCTCCCGGTGCCTGTGGTGGCTTTTTACTGCTGGAACTGCTGCTTTCAACCCTTTTCCCTCTTCTTCTTTTTATTTCTTTATTTCTTTTTGTTAAGGAGCACATTAAAACTACAGCTGCTCAAAAGACAAACCACTTCCTGTCCGCCATCTTGCCAAAGCTGGGTCTCGCACACAGAGACGGATGTGTCCGTGGATGTTTCGTTATTCTTTTCTTTTTAATCAAAGATTGTTTTTCTTTTTTATCAATTCATTAGATATACATGACAGACATGATGCTTCACTCGATGCCAGATATCAGCATTCAAATATAGGTGGTGAAATGAATGCAGCTTATTCGGTGTTTGTCCTTGAGCGCTGACATGTGTGATTGTGTGTGTCTTTTGAGAGGAGATTAAAGGTGCAGTGTGTAAGATTTGGTGATATCTGGAGGTGAAGCTGCATGTTGTATCCATCACTTCACCCTCACCCTTCAGCAGAAGAAACTATGGTAGACTTCAGTTGTCATTCAAACTCAAAAGTTATTAATTGTTTTGTAACCCCATTTCTACAGATGGTGTTGGAAATATCACACACTGCACCTTTAGATCCAAATTGGGTTTAAGCAGACGTTTTTTTTTTTATATGAAGCTGTATAAAATTAGCCAAAATTCGCTTTTATTTTGAAATGCTTCTGTTTCCTGTGTTTGTGCTTTGTTGATTTTTACATGCATGCAAGGATGGAGCCCAGCTGCATCCGGTAGCCTCTGTTCAGAGTCCCTCCCTCTCGCTTTCTTAGCCTTCAAAATAAGCCTCCCCATTCCATTTACAATCCTTTTTGTTTTTGAAATGAGTGTTTTTCTGTATTTCTGAGCATTTGTATTAATTCAAATATGCCTGGTAGTGTCTACAAGACAAACTCTATATTTTTATTTAAATTTATTTTTTTTTTGTATTTTTTTTTTTTTTACTAATTTTCCTGACACACATTTGATAAATACAGATTCTAAAGTTATGTTGTTTTCTTAACCATTTGAGTTTCTTGATAAGAAAGATAAGTCAAGATAATAAAGATTATACATTTTTTTTTTTTTTATAATTTCATGGAGTGATAGCAATGGGTCTTGATGTAATAACTAAGTTTTTTTGGCTGCATGGTAACAATCTGGGTTCCCCCCCTTGAAAAATCATTGCCCACAGACTCGGTGTCAATCATTTGAGACCCGCCTCCGAGGCTAAATCCTGTTTTACATGTTCGTGACAGAGTCGACAGTCACCATCACCATGATGATGGTGACTGTGGTAATAATGATTATGCTGATTATTGCGGGGGTTGCCTCGGCGATGTGGTGATTGCGACATTGACAAAGTGATGATGAGGATGATGTGGATGATCCCTGTTTTGTTTTTGTTTTTCTTTTGGTGATTCCACCGTGAGTCCACCATTGTTGATCTTTCTTTAATTGGTAGCAAACGCAGCGTGGGGAGTTAACCGAGGATATCTTCCGTCGCGTTCGAGGGGCTTTGATTTCACGTGACAAAAAAAATAATAAAAAAGAGAAGGCAGCACTGTTGAGAACATTCCAGCAACTCCCTTTGAAGGCCAGTGTGATCCAGCGCTGCTCATTTGAATTATTAACGGACGAGCAAAAGAGTGAGAGACAGAAAAACACATAGAGAGAGGAGAGAGAGAGAGACAGGGAGACAGATTCCCGGTTCTAGCCAAATCTCTTGTTCTGCCACGACTGATCTTTGCATCAAACAGTCCAGGCCAATTATCCAGGAATGGTGGCTTAAAGATGGCTGCCGGTGGAGGTGAGCATTTGTTTGAATCGCCAATGTTTTATTAGTCTGCAGAGTTCATGAAATACAAGTATGAATGTGTAATTACAGGTCAGCTATCCCACCCCGCTGCTGAATTATTGAGTCAACGTGGGGGTGTGTGGGGGGGTGGGGTGTGTGTGTGGGGGTTCCCAGATCGACTTAATTCCCTCCGTTGGTTATGTTGTGTCTGACACAGCAGGACCTCGTGGTTATAGTTGGTGACCGGAGCAGCTAACAGGAGACTTTTGTTTTCTTTAGATTTTTCTCATAAAAAATGGAGAATCAAAAATGTGTTTCATGACATAATAACTTCAACTTCACACTTCATTATGCACTATGTTATTATGGCTAGTAATTGTTCAAACAATATATATATATACATACTAAATTTATTTGTTTTTGCTATTAAAAGTATTCATTTGAATGTTAATATATATTATTTTTATTTTATATATATATATATATATATATATATAGTTATGGTTACAGTTATTATTATTAGTCAATTCATTCATTTATTTTTATTCAGAAAAGGTATTATTGGATTGGTTTACAATTTACACTGCCATACCACCTTCTCACCACTAGAGTGAGTCATGAGCACCACAGCTACCCTAGCTCCCACCTACTGTAGTTAACTTGCATCCCACCACAATATTCATTTTAATATTTATTCCCAAAGCACACATCAACATCAATCACTTCTTTTACAATTTTAAAGCATAACCTTTGCTTTAATAAAAGCATAACCAACTAGGCTTATATTTATTTGATCTCAGGATCGTTGTACAGGGCTATTCACCATATTGTCCTTCTTTAACTTTTTTGATCCCTGAGGGGATATACAGTGACCGTATTGGCTTTTGTAGCAAACTAAACTGCAGGAAAGACAATAGTTAGAAGTCGGATGAGTAGCAAATGGAGGTTTGCGTACTCATGCTAGTTTAGCATCAAACGTCAACGCCCTGTAAGCTATAATAGCATGTTTGAGTCCTTGTTTTGATGCTCCCTCTGTCAGTGGAAGCTGATTCCAGACACGTCACTGAATGTTAGTTCTTTGCAGATAAGGCCGTCAGGTCATTGCGTTACAAGCTGATCATCTCTTCTGAGCCGAGCTCCGTAATCTGGCCACATCTTGTCACCATTTTTTTTTTCTCATGCCATTATTCCGACTCTGGCTCTGGAAGATAACATCCCTGTTGTTAATCCTGCCTACAGGTCGCTCTCTGATTGTCTCAGTTGTTTGTTTGTTTCATCGACATCAATGAGCCACTAGTATTTGAGAATACGAAATAATGCATAATCAAGAACCTAACAACATAACAAATTCCCTCTTTTCCATTGGTCAAAAATCATTTTGAATGCAATGGGAACGTATTTAATTGGCACTCACATCCATGTCAAATGAATCGGCAACCAAATCTGGCTTTAATTAGCTCTGGTTAGCGCTAGAAATTAGCTTCTTCTTTGTCTTATATAAAGCAGAGACATCCTCTTGTCGTTAGCATGTTAACATTAGTGTCAGTGTAGCAATGTTTTTTGCAAAGTGGAACAGTGTTTGACTTTGTTCATTTCATTGTTTGGAATTGCGGGAGCTTCTCCTGATTGAAGGAGGCACAACGAGTTAGGTTGCCATGGTAATGCCACCGAGCTCCATAATGCATATGTTCTGCCTCACCATCATTGCCAGTCGTCAGAGTCGCGACGCTAGACTTTCGACCCACTGGTAATGCAATTTATGTATTTTTTTCATCAAAAAATAGGGGTCAGTTTAGACTGTAAAATAACTGTTTCTATATTTAATTATTTATTCAAGTTCCAAATATGCATTTGCATCTATAGATGTAAAAAAATCCATATACTGACTCCATCAATTGAATAACATTCAGTAAAGTAAAGTAGTAAAGTTTTTTTAATATTGGGTAATATCCCAATAATTTCCCTGAAACACATAATGTATGATCATTAAAACAAAACAAAAAAAACACGTGACAATTACTGATTATACAGTTATGTTGTTTTCAGAACATTTAAGTTTCGTTGAAGTAAAGCTAATCTAGAGAATACATGTAGAGCGGGGCCTGGAGTTTCACACGTCTTCTACATAATGCATATTGTACATGTTGTTAGTTTGCTGTGGTGATGCTTGTTGAATTGAGGATTGAACCCATCGAGGCTCTGCAGCCCGGTTCGGTGACTGATCGCCGCTGTCACTCCCTGCATGTTCTGGCTAATACAGCATCCTCCATAACCGAGCGGGTGCCACATGATGTAACAGATGCATCATGTGTGCACTCTCTTTTTTTAATACTGTTTCAAGGGGAATGGATCAAAACCAGTAAAGTCTCAAGTTGTCTTTCTTGTGTACAGCTTAGCGTGCTCCTCTGCACACGCTTGGATGGAGGCGTGTTTACAGCTCAGTATGCATTTCCACCATATAGCTTCATATCTGCTGCAACTGTCTGTGTGTGTCCTTGATGATGTGTTTGCATGTAGGGGGGGGGGGGGGGGCCAGTAAAAAGGGGGGGGGGGGGGGGGGGGGGGGGGGGGGCAATTAAAAGGCAGCATGCAGGGGGTCCCAGGGGGTGCTAATGCCCCGGATCAGCTGTTCTAATGTCGTCCACATCCCCTCTGTTATTCAAGACCCGGTGCCGTTTGATGTATGAATGCACCGGGGGACTCCCGCGGTAACCCCCACCCACCCAAAACCCACCCACTACCACTGTACCGCCACCCAACCCTCGCTCGGCAACCCCTCCTCCCTCTCCCCATCCTCCTCCTCCTCCTCGCGGAACCTCCCCTTCTGTGTCTGAATGCTTATGTAGGCTTTTATCGTGCTCAAAGTAAACAGAGTCGCGCCAGTGGATAGTGAGAGAGAGAGAGAGAGAGAGAGAGAGAGAGAGAGAGAGAGAGAGAGAGAGAGACGCAGAGAGAGTGAGGGGGAGAGAGAGAGAGAGAGCAGTAGTGACAAAGGTGGAACATGCACATTGTCTGCACGCCGCTCCTCGCATCCTCGCTTCAGTAGAGACACAAAAGCCGGCGAAAGGGACGTTTCTAAAGAAAGGAGGGCGATCCAGAAAAAGAGAGAGAGAGAGAGAGGGGGTGGGAGCGAGCGAGGCAGAGAGAAAGCGAGAGAGAGAGAGGGAGAGAGAGAGAGAGGGGACCGAGCGCGCGCGCGCGAGAGAGAGAGAGTAGAGCGAAAAGGAAAGGATCTCCCTGCTTAAATGCGCAAAGCGTCCCGTCACCCCACGCTGAGCTCCATGGCCAACTCCGGCTGCCTGCTGCTCTCCTCCGGCGCCGGGATGCTACCTCACTCGCTCCAGTGTCCCCCTGCCTTCCTCTACCTGCCCGAGGTAAGACTGACTCACCCCCGCGCGCGCTCTCTCTCTCTCTCTCTCTCTCTCTCTCTTCCTCTCTCTCTCTCCCTAGCCCCCCCTCTCTCTCTTTCTGTCTCTCTCTCCATCCATCCTCATTCCTCAGCCGCGCTGCTGCTCCTCCGCCGGCACGTGATATCATCCATCCGCCGCTCTCGCTTTGTGCCGCTATACCCACGGACTACTTCCACCCCCCCCCCGCTACACCCCCTCCACCCCCTCCACCAACACTTCTTTAAAGGTGCAGTGTGTACGATTTGGTGACACCTAGAAGTGAAGTTGCATGATGTATCCATCATCTCACCCTCACCCTTCTGCAGGAGACATCAATTGTCATTCAAACTCACATGAGCACATACACTTTTACTACTGTAAAAAAAACATGGCGGCCCCCCATAGAGAGGACCCGCTCTTCATGTAAATGTACATTAATGGGCTCATTTAGGGAACATGAGGAACAGATAAGATATTTGGGTGATTATGAATTCACGAAAATGTCAGAATGTAATAGTTTTGTAATAAGGTGAAAAAATGACCAATATCTTACACACTGCACCTCTTAAGGTACAGTGTGTAAGATTTGGTGACACCTAGTGGTGAAGTGGCATGTTGTATCCATCACCTCACCCTCACCCTTCTGCAGAAGAACTCATGGTAGACTTCAGTTGTATATTAAACTCAAAATATGTTTAGTATGTCCACTCTGGTCTACTGTAAAAACAACATGGCAGCCCCCATAGAGAGGACCCACTCCTAATGGACTCATTTAAAGGTAATGAGGAAAAAAACAAAAAACAAAAAAAAAAAACATTTTGATGATTATAAATTCCTGAAAATGTCAGTATGTAGTTGTTTTGTAATATTTTTAGAAGTGACAAAAATCACTGAAGTCTTACACACTGCACCTTTAATGTATCCATGTTCTTCATGTCTTCATATCTCCCTTCACCCTTCCCTACATCTGGCTCCTCCCCTTTCAGAATGAAATTAAATGAATTGGCCATTTTTTCTAATTCTGTGACGTGGGACCACGCAGCAGTTGTTTGTGTACGTCCGTCCGCCTCGTGACTCACTCACTCACTCACTCACTCACTCACTCACTCACTCATGTAGTAGTTTGTGGAGTTCACCCTTATTGAGATGAAGATCGTTCAGTCAGGTGTGTGCGTTTTAAAAAATGAGGAGGAGGAACTTTTTCTATTTTGCAGTTCAAATAATTTTCCTTGTTTTCCTTGTTTATGGCATGCTCTCTCGCTTGCCCTCTCTCTCTCTCTATCCCTGTGTGTGTGTGTGTGTGTGTGTGTGTGTGTGTGTGTGTGTGTGTGTGTGTGTGTGTGTGTGTGAGAGAGAGAGAGAGAGATGCTGTTACCCAACCTGACCCCAGGCAGCAAGGCCGCATCATTGGCACAACATTTTTTTTTTTTTTACAAAACAATGATTCCAACTTGAATGATAATATCAATTCCAACATCTTTTGTCTTTTATTATAACACAATAACACTCACTTTTTAAGAAAGTCTCCCATTTTTTGAATAAAACATAAACAAATAAATGAATGGACGAATAAATAAATAAATAGATAATAAATACATACGTAAATAAATCCAGATTATCCCTACAGGCCCACGACCAGCCTCATTGTGCCTCTGACTTTTTAAGATAGTGTCACATCGCACATTTGAATCAAAAAACTAAAAGAATAGATCGATCCAGATTGTCCGCATAGGCCCACGACCAGCTCCTCATACGTCTTACCACCAATTGACAACACTTTGAATAATTATACATCTCTCCAAATGAACATTGATTTCCTTTCTTCCTCTTTCCTTCTTTCTTTCTTTCTTTCCTTCCTTTTTAAAAAACAAATTGATTATGTCACCAATCCCTCGTTTTGTGAGACACGAAGACGACAATTTACAAAATGTGTGTGTGTGTGGGGGGGGGGGGGGGGGGGCAGAAGGGATCCAATTCTGTTTTTAGTACTGGCAGCATGTGTTGCAGTAAACAGTGTGTGTGTGTGTGTGTGTGTGTGTGTGTGTGTGTGTGTGTGTGTGTGTGTGTGTTGTGCTGCAGTGGTGCAGGGGGGGAAATAACTGCACTTGCTATGGAAACCCTGCATTTTAAGCCGCACCCCCTTCACCCACACCCCCCATCTGTCCAGATGGGGTAATGCACCGGTGCATGGGGGATGACCAGGGCTTGCACCAACACACACTTTCAAACATTTACTCACAGCAAAGTACATTTATACATACATATATATATATATATGTATACACATATATATTTAAAAAGGATCACGTTTGATCCTGGGATCAGGTTGTCTCTTTTTTTTGATGTGACAAGAAAATTCTTTCAAGTGCTTTGATCTTTGTATTTTTTTTATTTTGGGAAAAAAAGCCTTTTAAGCTCTGTGAGTAAACCCAGTTGCAGGTGGGTTTACCTGCCACTACATTCCCCCTTCATCCAAATCTTCTTGGAAAGCCTCTCCTGTGTGTGTGTGTGTGTGTATGTGTGTGTGTGTGTCCTGCCACGTGTGTGTGTTCATGTCTACAGTGGCTGAAATTGAAACTTCCTGTTTGCCATTTCAGGAAAAAAAACCCTTTTGTTTCAAATCCCTTTCATGTATCAGCAGCTTTCCCCTCTCTCGCTCTCTCTCTCTCTCCCACTCTCTCTCTACCTCGCTCGCTTGCTCTTGCTCTCTCTCTCTTCTCTTTGCGGTAAATCCTCGCCCTGCAGTGCTGTGAGGGGGGAAACAACCCTCTGAATCACACTGTGGCCAGCGTCTCCCCCTCTCCTCCTCCTCCCCCTCCTCCCCCTCCTCCCACACCAGCCATCCTTCGTAGGATGCTCCCCGCCTCCCCCTCCTCCTCCTCGCCAGGCGCTGCAGCGTTGGCTCGTGCAAAGATGACAGAAGGGGGGGGGGGGGGGGGTAGATTGGGGGGGTTAGATTGAGGTGATAGCCGTTTGTTTGCATTTCAAATAAGACACTGTATTAAGTTATTATGTGTGTGAACATGCACCCGCATGGTATCACAGGAAGACAGGGAGTTTATTACATAAAAGATTAGCAAAGCATACCTTTGCCGTTATTTGTGTGCAGCAGTGTTGGGGGGTTTGGAGCTTTTTGCTTTGATGCTCTTTGTGCGCCAGCGTATAAATCCTTGGCTAAATGTTTGTTTTCATTAGCGCGAGGAGAGACTCCCTGCGGTGTGGTGGGAGAACTGTGGGCTTCTGATTACAATACAAAAAAAAAAGTGTGGGTATCACTCCAGTGCTGAAGGGGCTGTCCTTCTTTCTCCAACGGCGACAACGCCTCATGGGGTGCCGGCTTCATCCTCCTTCCGCAGGATGATGTCACTTCTTTTCCCTTCACCGCCGCCAATTTATATTGTCATTTCATGAGTTATGCATTACAGTGCAGAGAGGCCCCCTGTATTAAAGGTGCAGGGTGTAAGATTTGGTGACATCTATTGGTGAAGCAGCATGTTGTATCCATCACCTCACCTTCACCCTTATTCCGGAGAACCTATGGTAGTTATCATTAAAACTCAAGAGATGTTTAATATATCCATGTTTACCACTATCAAATCCATGGCGGCCCCCATAGAGAGAACCCGCCATCCTCATGTAAATATTAATGGGCTTATTTAAGGGTAGTGAAAAAACAAAAACATTTAGTTGATTAAAAATTCATGAAAATCTCAGAATGTCATTATTTTGTAATATTTTATAAGTGCCAAAAATGACCAAAATCTTACACACTGCACCTTTTTAAATTGTTGTCTTCCTTTCATTTCGGCTCTAGGCTGATAAAATAAAGGAGGTGGGACCTCTCACCTCAACCACCTATACCAGAGGGTGTCAGACACATTTTCAATTCAAGGGGCCAAATGAAGCCTAATTTGATCTGAAGTGAGTGGTGCCAGTGAAATCGTATCATAATAACCTATGACAACTTCTAATAATTCCCTTTGTTGTTGTGCAAAAAAGTTTATTCTGAAATTATTTACATTTAATTAATGACATAGCGTTTTACAAAACATTATAAATAACTGGTGCAGTGTGTAAAATTTCAATAATTTTTGTCATTTCTAAAAATTATATGCCAACTTCTTCATGAATTTATAAATATTCATATTATATTTTTTTCCATAACCCTTAAAAGAGCCCATCAATGTATATTTACATGAGAAGGTGGGTCCTCCCTACTGGGGCCGCCATGTTTTTTAGAGTAGTAAAAGTGTATTTACTCAACATCTATTGAGTTGGAATGACAACCATAGGTTCTGGGTGAGGGTGAGGTGATGGATACAACACGCAACTTCGCTTTTAGATATCACCAAATGTTACACACTGCACCTTTAAAGTATAAATATTGTTATGGTGTGGAGGCAAAGCTGATGGGGTTGGGCTGGTGGTAGTTAGTCGCTGTCTCTGGCGCCATAAAAACATGGCGTGCCATGGATTTTCTATTTACCAGGCACTGGGTGGGCATATGGCGGTGCTCGTAAACGTAACTCTATTATCTAAGAGGACGCAGGGAAAAAGATGTTACTAAAGAGGAGAACAGCAGCAGAAGCTCCGCCTCCGTCTTCTCCAAAGATTCTAAATTTTGCCTTCACTTTTGATTTGTAAATTGGATTTCCTATCATGGCTTTCCTCCATTCCTCCATTCCGCCATGATGTCTGATGTCTATTGTTATTGTAGCGTCTTATTGATTTCTTTTTTGTGGCTTCTGCCTTTTGAATTCCACCCCCCTCCCTTTAAAGGTGCAGTGTGTACAATTTGGTGACCCCTAGAGGTGAATAGCATGTTGTATTCATCACATCACCGTCACCCTTCTGCAGGAGAACCTATGGTAGTAATCATTAAAACTCAAAAGGTGTTTATTACGTACACTTTTACTCCTGTAAAAAACATGGCGGCCCCCATAAAGTGGACCCATCTCCTCATGTAAATATACATTAATGGGCTCATTTTACGGTAATGGAAAAAAAAAATGTGCATGATTATTAATTCTTGAAAATGTCAGTATGTCTTTGTTTTGTAAACTTTTTAGAAGTGACAAAAATGACCAACATCGTACACACCACACCTTTAACTGTACGAGGTAACATCTTGAACCAGTGATTCTCAACTGATGGGCCGTGACCCAAAAGTGGGACTCGTTTTCAGTGGGCCTTTGACTATGAAAACAAAGTACAATGCTTTTACTCTGGAGAGGATTTTCTATACAATTGGAGTGCCATCCATTCACACTCCTGAACAGTAGGCGGCGACGATGCCCTGTGATGCAAATCGAAACGCAAAGTGTGTTTACATATACTCATAGACCATGGCAACACCGACCATGAAATATGGATTTTTCTAATATTTAGGGCTAAAGTGGACACCTTGCATTTTTGGTTTTTAATCAAAATACAGCTAATTGAGTGTAAAAGGGAATATTTACCTCTGGAGCGTCGCCTCCCTGGTCGTTTTATCTTCATCATTAAACCTGGATTTTTGTGTGTAGTGACATTCTGAAAATTCTGATATTCTGCGTCATTATCTGCACTACATTTGAGAAGTTGATTTGGACCGTGGCCCGTCATTATAGGTGCCGTGCGTACACTTTCAGTCCTTTTTGTCACTTCAAAAATATTACAAAACAATTACATACTGAAGTTTTCATGAATTTATAATCACCTAAATGTTTGATTATTTTCAATGACCCTAAAATAAGCCCAATTAATGTATATTTAGGAGGGGAGGAGGGGGTCCTCTATGGGGGCCGCCATGTTTTTACAGTAGTAAAAGTGAACGTACTAAACATGTTTTAAGTTTGAATGAAAACTGAATGTTCTCTTGCAGAAAGGTAAGGGTTAGGTGGTGGATACAAAATGCAACTTCACCTCTAGATGTCACCAAATGTTGCACACTTGACCTTTAACTGTACGCAGTGTTATCCTAAAATGGTTTGGTCAATCCTGCCAGGCCTCTCTAGTTTGAGCCGACTCTCCCCCTCCACACACACACACACACACACACACACACACACACACACACACACAC
>JAFBJT010108554.1:33105-70404 GCA_016785325.1 Chascanopsetta lugubris
CTATTTTCACACACACTTATATATATATATATATATACATATATATATATATATATATGCATATTTGTATATATATATTTCAAGTAATTCACAATGTTTCAATAGAATAAACTACACTCGCATACTTTGCATAAACAACATTTAGACGGGCAGTTTTAAAGGTACACAATGATGCATTCACTGACATCAAGTGATGAAAATGGGTGTTGCGGCTCAAAACACCTCGGGGAATATACGGCAACTGTCAGTT
The DNA here is from genome assembly GCA_016785325.1 of Chascanopsetta lugubris. Classification (NCBI taxonomy): domain Eukaryota; kingdom Metazoa; phylum Chordata; class Actinopteri; order Pleuronectiformes; family Bothidae; genus Chascanopsetta; species Chascanopsetta lugubris. The sequence continues at coordinate 33,356 of JAFBJT010108554.1, forward strand.
ATTATTAAACAATTGTAAAAATTCATTGAGGGCTACTATAAAAACATGGCTGCCTCTGCCTGTGCTTTAAAGAGCTCGTGAAAGTACTGACACTTCACCTCAGGTGATAGTGCACTTATGAAATTAGAATTTGTGCTTTATATCAAATTTCTGCCCATGGAAATTAAATTTGCATTTCAGACAGAACCATGATTTATTATGTGGAGCATCATGTAAAGACATTATTTTTTTAAATCATTATTATTATGTCATGTCATCTTCTACCGCTTACTCAGTATTCTGGGTTGCGGGGTATTTCTACCAGTACACATACTGTCTCACAGTAGGATTCAAACCAGTGACCTTAGCTTATATAGCTTATATATAAATATATATATACATATATATATATATATATATATATATATATGTACCCATCCATGTAAAGACCTGTTTGAATATTTTCTGTCTTGTGGACATTTTTTTTGATACCTCATGAATGTAATTCCTTCCATAATTGTATTTGTAGCGGGGGTTTGATACCATGAGGACAATCAGTTGGGTGAATTGACCCTTTAAACCGTCAAATGAGGATTTCCCCATCCCCTTCCTTCTAATTTAATGACCTGGAATCGTACCTCCTCAAACATTGTTATCATTCAGCGAGTAATGAATAGCAATTAACATTTTCAAAGGAGGGAGAGACGTTGCTTTTCAACCCCGGAATGTTGAAACAGCGGATGCTGTCATGTTGGGAACGGGCTCTAATTTATCCGTCCTGCTGTTTTTGGTAAATAACTTCTTTTTTCTTTTTTCTTTTTTAAAAAAAATTATTCTAATATCCAACACGTTCCTCCAGCACCGTAATAAACTGTAATAAATGACTCTACTCCGCACTTTCCCGTCCAATGGAAATGCTAGTTAACTGGATATGAATGAAATTCCAGGGGCGGCGGCCGTGGTATCAACAACAGCGGCGGTGGCGGGAAGACAAATGCGATTTTGCTCGCAAGTGGAAAATTGCCGTTGTAAATTGGAGGTTGTCGGTGCCCGAGCGTTTTTTTGCTTACATTTCACGGGTTAGAATCCAATCTGGTGGGGGCAGCATGTGTGGACTGCCCTCACTGATACACTCCGCCATCCTCCACCTACTCTATGATAGCACTCTAAAATCTTCACACACACACACACACACACACACACACACATTTCAAAAAGGCAATTGTTGTAATACGCCTATTTGACTAAATTCGGCAAACGTAAACAAAGCAAATTCAAATTGTCGCACTCGTACCCTTCATTTTCAGTTTGCTTTCACCAACGTGTAGTGGCCACTACAGCCTCCCCTTTAGACGCACTCCCATTGGTAGCTGCAGCGGCCGGGCTTTTATCTATGGGTAAAATTAAAGGTGCAGTGTGAAAGATTTTCTTCATTTTTGTCACTTCAAAAAAATATACCAATATATTCTTGATTTTATTATCACCGAAATGTTTATTTGAACAATGGGCCCATTAATGTCTATTTACATGAGGAGGGGGTCCTCTCTACGAGGGCCGCCATGTTTTTCAAGAAGTAAATGTGGACGTACTTTAACATCTTTTGAGTTTGAATGATAACTAGCATAGGTTCCTCTGCAGAAGGATGAGGGTGAGGTGATGGATACAACATGGAACTTCACCTCTAGATGTCATCAAATCTTACACATGGTAGCTTTTAAAGAAAAATAAGTGCAGTTTCAACATAGCTCAGTTAGCATAATAACCTCTAAGCAATAACACCTACAAACTGTTCCCTTTGTTTTAGTGCAAAAACGTATATTCTGAAATTATTTACGTTCAATTAATGAACTAGCTTTATACAAAACATTATAAATAACTTGATAGTAATGCTATTATTGATATAAATGATACATTTTTTAAAGAACTTAAGTGAAATAAGTGAAATATAAGTAAAAGAATAGAAAATAATTGCACTTTCAACAATATTATGCCTCAGTTTGTCATTTTCACATTTGCATAAACAAACATTTAGACGGGTGTCTGGAAATGATGAAAATCTGTGTAAAGTTGTGCTGCGGGGGCTGGTTTTGGCCCAGGGGCCGACTTGTAGTGGCAGCTACAGCCTCTCACCGTACCCTTTGCAGCGGGCCGGGGCTTTTATCTATGGGTTGGGGCAGTTTTGGAGAGTTACGGTGACAGAGGCGTGGAAATGATAGGCCCGGCAGTGAGATATCTCCGCCCCATAAATTCTACATGGCTCCAGATAATTTACGAGGAGGGGGTGGGGGGGGTGTGTGTGTAAGACAGACAGTGTTTCACCGTATCCATCCACTCCACGGCCTCCGCTGCGAGTGCGGGCCGATTTATCGAATTTATTCTCTCGTTCATTCCCAGAGTATCGCTTTGAATGATTTTGAGGATTTTTTTCTTTCAGAATATGCCGTAGTATTATTTGTTCTGTCAGGATTATTACAGATAAAAGAGCAAACAAATACATCTTGTGTGACTTTACGACGGAGAGGCCGTGGCGATGAGGTACGCTGTCATCAGCAAAGGTCATCCCTTCATGCTGCTGTATGAGGTCCAAAGATGGCTGCCGACATTTTTGTCCAAACGAGCAGGGGTCAGGTCTGTGTCATTGGAAATTTTCGAAGTAAAAAAAAAATAGTTAATAGACCACCAGAATACAGTGAAATTAATTTACTATCCTCTTCAGTCATTAAGGACAAAAAAAGTGCTATTCTATTTTTTTTCCTATTTTTTTTTACATACATTTCTTGAACAACTTCAGCCCTGTTCAAAACGACCAAACATTCAGTCATTTTGAGGATTTTAACCCTTTAAATGCCATCCTCCAGTCATGGGTACGTCAAAGTTTACTCAAAATAAAACCTTAGGGCACGTTTAGTTTTCAATAGGAGTCAATGGTACATCTTTGTCCTTAGAGGGTTGTAATTGAAGTGACGCCTGAGGGTTAAAAGAAGTTTTGATATTGGTCCCAAGAGGAGAATTGGATTTTCTTGAGTTTTCATTGTTTGCTGGTCTTGGCTGTGCTGTGCTTTTGTTTATTTATATTTTTTCTCGGGATTCACTTTTTTTACAGGCTGATTCAATATAAGTTGAATAACCGCGAACCCTTAAGGCGATAGAAGTTTGCAACTCGGTTAGTTCTGAGTGTCTCTGTGTCTCCATCTGCTTTTGCATTTCGGCCGCGCACCCCCTCGCTCTCTCTCTTCCGATTTTACAAAATGGACTCCGTGTTCACCCCTTCAGGGACCGAACACGGAGTCCAGTGAGTAGAAGTTGCGCATCAGGCGTGTGTGTTTGTGTTTGAAGAATGATCCGCAGGGCCTCCTCCTCCTCCTATCAGCGCCTGGTATATTCCCAACACGACTCCGGATGTCAGCGCACCTGCTTATTGCCGCCGCGTACCTGTGTCGTTTTAACGAGACAGGATGCACAATGGAAGCAGACAAGGCTCTTTCACAGGGGAGTTAATCTAATCTACTCCCGCTCAACTTGGACATCGGCTGTCACTGACATGCCGCCGTCGTCTCCAATAAAGCGGGTGAAGGCGGAGCCACGTCGGCCGCAGCGCTCTCCGGGTAACCGGGGCTGGCACTCGTGCTGGGGCTTTCATGTCTAGCCCCCCCACCCCCGCGCCCCCGCGCCCCCCGCTCCCGGTTCCCTTGCAATCATTATACATGAGCATTCATTCTCAATTTGGCCTCACAGTTTTTTTTTTGCTGTCTTCTCATGTCAGCGAACCAGGCTTGATGGCGCCGACGGAACCGCTTTCCAAAAATACCCGTCAGCTCTCAGTTGCATTGTAGTTTTGTTCTGTGTTTTTTCACAAATATAGCGACGCTGCACCTTCTCCCTCTGCGTGTGTGTTTGTGCGTGTGTGCGTGTGTGTGTGTGCGCACACACACAGGTGATGAGTCAGTGATTCAAGTGCTCAGCAGCAGGTGATTTCCTCTGCCCTTATTTAATGGTAATTGTAGCAATTAGCATGTGAATGAGGTAAGAATTGGATAATGGAACTAAGATAAATATTGATGTTAATTCACATAAGGAGGAGTGTGTATGTGTGTATGTGTGTGTGTGTGTGTGTGTGTGTGTGTGTGTGTGTGTGTGTGTGTGTGTGTGTGCAGGACGTTACAAGTTCCTGTAAATATGTCCTGAACTCTCATTCACACTCATTAACACAGCAGCAATAATAACCTCAGAGAAAACATCAATGCTCCTGACATTAAAGGTGCGGTGTGCAAGATTTTGATCATTTTTTCATCTCGTAAAATATCACAAAACTACATTACATTACGTTATTACATACTGACAATTTAATGAATTTATAATGTTTTAAACGTTTTATTTTTCCCCCCATTAGCCTTAAATGAGCCCATTATTGTATATTAACATGAGGAGCGGATTGTCTCTACGGGGACTGCCATGTTTTTCCAGTGTGGACGTGCTAAAAATCTTTTGAGTTTTAAAGTCTACCATTTATCTTTTAAAGGTCCTATGGTAGACTTTGGTTGTTATTAAAGCTCTAAAATGTTTAATACGTCCACTCTGGACTAACAGAAACATAGTGGTCCCCACAGAGAAGACCCGCTTCCCATGTAAATATACATTAATGGGCTCATTTAAGGACACGTGTCTGTATGTAACTGTTTTGTAATAATTTTAGAAGTGACAAAATGACCTCAAACTTTACACACTACACCTTAAAAAAAAGTAAAAAAATAAAATCAAAAGAAGAATCAATTTTACTCTCCTGTCACATCAGGAGAAAATGGATCCAGGGCCTGGATGGAGAGGTGTATCAACTTTCCTTTTGCACTAATTTACTTTGGTGTCCAAACCAGTAACCAGCTGCTGGGAAGGTTAAACGACATCCATCACCTGTCACTCATCTGACCTGGGGATGAGCCTTTTCATTTTGACTTTGTAATAACTGCGGCTCCGCTCCACAAAATGAGATGGATGACCTTAGCGTAGGAGTTGTGGGGCTCCCCCGAAAGCTTGGTGATGGAACCATGTCATTTTCCACATTGTGGATGATGATGCTATGTAGAGAGACGCGGTGGCCATGATACCGGTGGCTCCACTAGTCGGAGGAAGTGACCCGTGATAGTAGATGCTCGCAGGAGGCTGCGACAGAGCGGTTGTTGGGGTGGAAGTAAAAAATGCTCTCCCTCCCCCCGAAGGCGGCCGCCATCTGGACACAGGCCCATGTCTGCGAATCAGCAAAGTGCAGCCGATGGGGCATCTCTGCTCCGTCCCCCTCTGAAACATTATGTCCCGTGTAACGGATGTGTGAACCGTCACGTATGAAGAAAATGAGGAGAGTTGAATACAGTTTTTATTAGTGTCCTGCGGGTGTTTTTCTGGCGTTGCCCCCTACACACACACACACACACACAACACTTTTAGTTTTAATCGTGCAATGTGAAAGATTTTGGTCATTTTTGTCTCTTCTAAATATATTACAAAACAATGACATACTGACATTTTCATGAATTTGTAATCAACTATATGTATTATTATTTTCCATTACCCTTAGTGGGCCCATGAATGAATATTTACATGAGGAGAGGGATCCTCTCTGTGGAGGATGCCATGTTTTTACAGTAGTAAAAGTGGACATACTTTTTGCACTAAAGCAAAGGGGAATCGTTTGTAGTTGTCATTGTCATGTTGTCAAGTTATTGTGCTACCATTTTATTAGTCCCTTTCATCAAACCGGGCTTCATGTGGCCCCTGAATTAAAATGAGTCTGACACCCCCTGGGACGGGTGATTGAAGTCAGAGGTCCTGCCCCCTTCCTTTTACATGCTTGGAGCCGGAATGGAAGGAAAGCAACATTTTAAAAAGGTGTTGACACTTTAAAGGTGCCGTGTGTAAGATTTCGTAAAAGTGGACGTACTCAATGTCTTTTTGACTTTTAATGATAACTACCATGGGTTCTCCTACAGAGAGGTGAGGGTGAGATGATGGATACAACATACAACTTCACTTCTAGATGTCACCAAATCTTACACACTGCACCTTTAACTTATTATTGCTATTATCACAACATTTTCTGCAGCGTTGCCTTCAGTACAATCCTCATTAATGCAAAAGGGAACAAATAAAGAAGGGAAGAATGAGAGCTGGTATGACCGGTCTAATCTGTGCGTGGGTGCATGCACACTATGGCTTTGCATGACATGAACATCAAATCCCTGCAGAATACAGCTGCCGCCATGAGATGTGTTTTTATGGAGGGGATTTAGGCTCCGGAAGAGAGATTTGAGAATCACCTATTGTTAAAAATGTGCAATGTTAGGAAGAGTGGAGTATGGGGCGTATTAAAACAGGGCCAGATAATGTTTTTACACAGTGTTGTTGGTGATGCTCCTGCAGACCTGTTAAGTCTTGATGGGAACTAGAAAGGTGGCGAGTGGGCGGGTGCATAAGGAAGCATAATACTGCAAATCCCCCCCCCCACCACCCTCCCACCCTCATCAGCCAGACCTGTCTAGCATTGGGGTGTCAGACTCATTCTCACCGAGGGCCACATCAGCATTATGGTTGCTCTCAAAGGGCCAGATTTAAATATGGGACTAAATGTAATTACTTATTTACTTCAATTGTTTTTATTTTTATCTATTTATTGATTTCATTTTATTTTATATTATTTTTAGTTTTTACAATGCAATTACTACTTAATGTATCGTAAAATGACTGCCTTCATACTTGATTATCATTTATTCCAGTTACAAATATTGTAAATGCATTTACACATCATGTGAAAATGTAAGAACACTGAATGTTTTGCGACACATCAAAAGTGCCATGTGTAAATAACTGGTTCATGGGCAATGTCTGCTTTAGACTTGTACTTTTAGACAATCGTATGCCTTTAAGCTCTCTTTGTCTAAAAGGATCTTGCGGGCCGCTTTTGGCCACGGGTCTGACACATATTTTTATGCCTTTAAGCTCTCGCTCTCAAGGGCCACATATACTGATCTTGCAGGCCACATTTGCCCCACGGGCCACGAGTTTGACACATGTGGTGTAGCATGAAGAGGTACATCATCCTTCATCCCGCACAAAAGGGCTCAGCGAGCCCCTGCTAACAACGGAGCAGCCTCTACCCTTTAGTTCCTCACAAGTGCTGGCGGCGTTTACTTTTAGTGGGCCGGCGGTTTGAGGGAGAACCGGTGTGACCACGAGCCATTCGACCTTTTCGAATGGTGGCCTGCCATTCTCCAGCGCCGGGGCCCCCAGATTGTCTTCTTCGCCCCTCAGCCAGATGAGAGCGCGCCCGCTCATGTGTGAACTAGCCCCTGCTCGCCACATCCAAATGCCCCTGCAGGGTCTGAGGGAGTATTTTACAGCCTGTTTAACAGTAACTTCAAACCCCGCCCTCTCGCCTCTCATGATTCCTCAGACATCGAGCCTTCGCTTTGCCAATCGCCTCTGAACGTGGCGGCGTTGATTAAAAAGTCAGCATTGTTCACTCGCTTTTCTTGTTTTCTCTTTCTTGTGGATCCTGGGAGTACAAACAGCTCGATAGGCTGCGTGTGAAAGTCTTCAGGCCTCGTGTCTGACGAGGGACCGGCGGTGAGCGAGTGAGNNAGAGAGAGAGAGAGAGAGAGAGAGAGAGAGAGAGAGAGAGAGAGAGAGAGAGGCTCGCTCGCCCCAGCTTTTTGAATCCAATAAAGTGCTTTATTCCAGGGGCTGGGGCCGACGTGAGGCTAATCTTTGATCTGAACTGGAAGCTGAGGGCTCCGGGAGTTAGAGGGGCCACGCCGCCCAGCGCCGCCACCCCCCGATTATTTATGGGAACTTCAAAGGTTGGCTGATCACACTTGTGTGTCTCTTATCTATTGCGAGCGAAGAAACAGCCACAACAACAAAAAGTGACTTTGCAGAGGGGGAGAGAGAGAGAGAAAAGGTAAGGGGGGATGAAGGCGTTTGAAATCGCAAGGGGGAGGGGCTTGAGGCAGCTCTGTGCGGAGATCCGCAAGATTAGCAGTGATCAGACCGATGTATATGGCCCATCTGCCTGCATGTGAATGCGCTGAGAGACGATCAGACTCCGCTCGTTCCCATGGAGGAGAGAGCTCCAATGTCGGGGACTCCCTCTCTCTCTCTCCCTCTCTCTCTCTCTCTCTCTCTCTCTCTCCCTCCGTCTCCCTCACTTCCTCCCCCACCCTCCCTCCCTCCGTCCGCCACCCTCCCACATCCACATCAGAAATGTGACTGGCCTCAAACTGCTGACTCGCTCACAGTCCATTGAGTTTCCTCCTCCTTATCAAATTACAGCCACCTCAATAACCCACTCACTGCAGCACGCCGGAAGAAATGAGGTTTTCTCCAACGCTCGCTAGCCCGCCCCTGGCACTGCACTCTCTCTCTCTCTCTCTCTCTCTCTCTCTCTCTCTCCCTCTCTCTCTCTCACTCTCTTGCGCTTTCTTTCTTCCACTCGCACATTTTTCTTTCAAAAACAGGGGAGGTGTAAGAGGATGGTGGTGTATATTTTGCGAGCGACTGTCACAGAGATGCAAATACATTCCTGTAATAATAATAATTCTTAGTATCATTTTGTGAATTTAATATCTTTATTTTCCTCAATTCACATCATTGCTTAGGTTTCCGGTGGGAGCGTATTAATTGGTGCACGCTGCTTCGCACTTCCCGTGTCACTTCCTCGTTTACTCCACAGTGTGTTTAGCATTGATGGAGGTGTGAAAAACGTAACTTGCATGATTTATTATTTTTTCAATGAACACTGTTCATATCCCTTATTTTACACAACGCACATTGTCGCAGTGTGTAGGACTTTCGTCACTTTTGTCACAAAATTACGACAAAACAATTACATATGGACAATTTAATTGATTTATGATCACATAAATCATTTTTTTTATCCATCCCCCTTCAAATGAGCCCATTAATGTATTAACTTGCGGAGAGGGTCCTCTCTGGGGGGGCTGCAATGTTTTTCAGAAGCCCAGTGCGGACATACTGAACATCTTTTGAGCTTTAATGACAACTGAAGTCCCTGCATGTTCAGAATGGTGAGGGTGAGGTGATGGATACAACATGCAACTTCTCCTCTAGATGTCACAAAATCTTACGCACTGCACCTTTAAACTGTTGTAGTATTACACTAACCAGGCATTTAAATAAGTTAAAGTTGTCTTCAAAACGGACTTGTTTTGATACTATGCAAGCTTGCAGGGTTTAACACAGCTAGCCACTAGTCCTACTGCACATTTCTGGGCTTTAAAGGTGCCGTGCATAATATTTGGTGACCTCTAGAGGTGAAGTTGCATGCTGTATCCATCACCTCACCCTCACCGTTCTGCAGGAGAACCTATGGTAGACTCAGTGGCCCACATAGAGAGGACCTGCTCCTCATGAAAATATACATTAATGGGCTCATATAAAAGTAATGGGAAAAAAAGAATACAATAAGTTATTATAAATGCATCGAAATGGCAGTATGTCATTGTTTTGTAACATTTTTAGAAGCGACAAAAATGACCAAAATCTGTCACGCTGCATCTTTTAAAGTGAGAATAGTTTTAAAGGTAGGCATGCAATGGAGAGGGGACGGGGGAGGGGGGAGGGGAGGGGCTAACCGAGCCGAAATGAAAAATAAGTCTGTCAGCAGACACTCTCTCCCGACATCACCCCATTGCTCTCCTAATTGATAAATGATGTCCACTCATTCCATCAAGGTCAGTGTACAATTAAAACAGTCGTGATTTATCAGCCAATGAGCAGAATCCAAAATCAGCCGCATAAACACACACACACACACACACACACACACACACACACACACAGTGTGGAGACGTGGGGGAGCGTGTGTGACCCGAGCTACTCGCTGGGGATATCCAATAACTCTCAGTCCTGCTGCTCCCGAGTGTGTGAACAGTGGAGGTGATGACTTATCAGATGTATGGGGACACGTCTCTGTGTCACATCTCAGGCAGTGGGGCCATCATTCAGTGTGCGACCATATTTGTTTATTATAGTTATAGAGACATAGTCCGCTCTTTGAGTCTCACATGAACAATGCCTCGATTTAAATCTTTAAAAGCTGAAAATACTGATTTTTTAAAATTTCAGTAAAGTTCCCATGTGTGAAATTTATGAATTCTATTGATAGAAATAAATAATTTATATATATATAGTAAATGTTTTTAGGAGGCGAGGTATAGCCTTAATTGTTTCACCACTATTTTTTACAATGGTGCAGAATAACTTACGCCCCTTTTGATTTGTAAAGATGACTGAAATATTCCATAGAGTTCCATTTACATATTTTCAGTGTATACTGTAAATATGTAAATGGGACTCTCTCTCTCTCGGGGGGGGGGGGGGGGGGGGGGGGGGGGGGGGGGGGGGGGGGGGGGGTAGCCATGGCGGCATGGCTCCAGTGTAATCCAGTGTGTGCCAGAATGCGAGAGACTGTGTTGTTGATCATGTGTTTGTATTCTCTGTGGCGTTGGCATCCCTATTGCTGTGTCACTGTTACCTGCCGAGCTAAGAACACTGCCAGCTTTAATCACACTGATGCAACAGGTTCGACTCAGCTAAATGATACAGGAATAGTTCTGCCCGCTCTGCGACTGTAGTCAGTGTCAGTTGTACGTGAGGATTTGTTATTCAGCGTATCACTCTGTCAATTTTGCTGTATCAGTGTCCGGTGTCTTGACATAAGTCACAATCTGCCATCCGTCATGGTCCCGGATCCAGAGAGGGGATCAGTTTGCTGCTGCTTTAAAATAAAATAAAATTTTTAAAAATGAATGAAAGCGTTTGATGCTTTACAACGCGAGCGAGCTGTTTTTGTTTTTTGTTTTTTTCGGAGAGTGATCAGTGCTGTCAGCCAATTATGTTCTCAGTCATCAACACTGATATTAACACTTTAATTAAACTAACACAGCGATGGCAGCACACTGCAAATGCCACGGAGGCAACTTGGATAATTTGACTGTATCCCTCTTCCAGAGGGAACGTAAGCGCCTGGGGAATACTCAATGATCCAATAGAGTCCGCAACATCAAGGACCGAGCTGGAACCGAGACTAGATGACTGAAGTTGGGCCTCAATTAAGCACAATTAATCCATTAAAAATGCATCATCAGTTCCGTCACAGCCATAAACTGATGATACATCTCAGTTTTGTGGCAGACGGGGGAAGAACAACATGTGTAACACAGGTCGAGGCTCCCACTCGTTCCCTGTCTCACAGATTCTTCCGGAAAGAAACACAATTAAGCCCTTTGATCACCTCACTGTTGTGCAATATGAAGAGTGATGGCACTTTCACCTCCGGGGACAGCTAACCTGGCAACTCTTTCATTTATTTATTTTTTTCCTTCCTTCCACCTTCTTTCCCCTCTTTGTCTGAGGCAGATCAAAGTGCATATTTGTCAGCGAGACATTATATTAATAAAACTGTCTGCTCCGCTCAGATATGTCATATACGAACTCGTCAGTCAGTATGCGGTTCAAATTCCTTTTGGGAGTGCGATGAAACGGTGGTCCCCCGCTGTTCCCCTCGTGGATTATCTCCCATCAAACTGGTGTCCGTAGGGATCTCACTCTCGGGGGTTGCGAGCCCTGCTTCAACATTCTCATGGTTGCTTTTGTACTTTAATTGGAGTTGGTGAGTTTGATGGAGGACGTAAGTGTTTTCCTCTCGTAAATTCACTGGAGGAAGTATATGCGCTAACTGACCCCTGACTTCTGTCCTTTTTGCTGGTTCCCTCGACGCCTCCCTCCCTCCGTCCATCGCTGCCTCCGACTATCACTTTGGCCTTTTGTCTCAGAGCAACTTAGTGGGCGTTCATACATTTCAGTCGATGTGTTCCTGCCGGGCAGCACAAGGAGTGAGTGCCTCTTCCGCCTGGTCCTCCTCTGATAAATTACTATTCATTATGTCCTCTCTCTCTCTCTCTCTCTCTCTCTCTCTCTCTCTCTCTCTCTCCTTCCCTGCTTGCTGACTCTCTCATGTTGTGTCGCTTCTCCCGCGGCCATGCTGACCTGCATACAGAAATGAGAGGGCCGTGAGAGGGGCACAAAGAAAAGAGACGGAGGATATGGACAAGCAATTCTGACAATATCAGAGGTAAATGTGAGACAGAGGAGTGCAGAGATGGATAATGGAGAGATGTATCGGAAAGGAACAGGACAGAGGAGTCGGAGACAGAGGAGAGAGCAAAGAGCAAGGGGGTGGGGGGGGGGGTGGGTGAGTGATCGCAGCATCGCCTAAGATTGTCATATCTGCTTTGGCTGGAGAGGCACACACACACACAGCCCCGTGATGGACGCTGACAGCCGCTCGCCGACGAATGCCGAATGTGTTGAATGTTGAACAGGCGCCCGGTGTTTAGTTTCGTGGCGCCATTCGCCCGCGTTGTTTTCCTTCTCAGAGGAAACACTCGATTAGCACTCAATTACCTCCTCGGATTGCAGAGGGAGGGGAGAGTGCTGCGGCAGGACAGCGGGGCCCATTCATCCAACGCTTTGCGGGCACAGAGCCATGCGGATCCTCAGTGGTCTCCTCCAGCGCCCAGCCCGGTGTTTGTAGTGGTGCAGTGCTTAAATCATTTGGATACTAAACTCACTGTAGTTTAATCCAAAGTAAATTTGGACTTGCCAGTACCTCAGCCCCTGCCAAGTAAGAAGATTGAAAACAAATATTGAAGTACTTTTTGTAGATATGCTTATTTAGGTTGGAGCAACACTCTCGTTTCTACTTTTATGCACTGCTGTGAAGGGCATCCTAATTAGGTGTTGACGGATTATCGGGTTTGGTATTAGGCACATTTATCCAATTTGGCTGTATTTAATATTCATTTGTTTTGTTTGAATTATTGATGATAGTGATTGATTAGAGAATGAGCTAATTTGTACACCAGTTGGTGGCAGTACTTCTATAAAAAATGTGTGGAGAACTGACACACAAAGTATGAACACTTTTCATTAGCCCATTGATTGATTTTTATTAATTTACATGTAAAAGTTTAGAAGCCAAGGATTTACAGAGTTGAAGGCTAGTTGGCTGCAAGTTGCAAAGCAACCACTATATATCACTAAATCCTACACAAGACTGTCTTGGTGGAGTGAACTTTTATATTTGGGATACAGCATCCATCTTGAAATGATGCCACAGGAGGAGCATTTCCACTGACCCTCTCTGCAGCTTTGACTGCTCAGACTTTGCAGTTTTCTTTGCAATGTCTAATGACGAGCTACATCTCTTTGTTACTATCCTTTTGTGTCGTAGAGCACATGGTGTAACACACTCTTAGTTACATACCGTATCAGCGTGTGTGGACAGGCTTAATAGGAAAATGGTCACTGAGTATATCGGAGTAAGTGGCCCTGTCTCCATTGACTCCAAAATTACATGAATGATGGAGTGGCCCCTCGACCTCTATTGAAAAAGGTAGATATGCACAGCTCAGGCAGAACGAGTCTCACATTTTAATCGATACCTCTGTTAAGCTCACAATGGAGGATCAATGAGAGGAAATAGCCACATTCTCTGACACACGCAACGAGTCCTCGGCACTGTTTTATTGTGCTGTGGCTCTTCTTAAATGCATTTGTTGACACCGTCCATTAGTTTTTACAGAAAGGTTTTCCTAACACCTGTTTAAATTGGAATCAAATGAATGACCTCCTGTTTCCCCCAGCCTCTCGCTTTATCCATTTGCCAGTCTCTCCCTCCGTCTGTGTTGGCGTCTTGTCTCTCAGCGCACAGATAATGCTTCACACCAAAAATCTTTTTAGATCTTTGATTCCTCTGACTTTCCGCAGCACATGTTCACAAAAGCCGATTTTTGTCTCTGGTGGATGTGGGAACCAGCAGAGGAGGGTTAAGCAGCTACGCTAATTAGCAACCATCGCAGAGATTATTCTTCCTCTTCTGAATGTATGAATTTGAAAGAGAACAAAAAATGTCAAGCTTCTTTTTTTTCTTCTTTTTTTTTTTTTAAGAATGTGAGGGTGTAGAGATTAAATGTTTTGGAAGGGGGAAACAAGTGGGTGAGCGAAACAGAAAGAAATCTACCTTGGCAGCTTCCAGTACTGAACTGCAGATCTGTCAGTGTCCCACTGAGATGGAAGTGAAGATGAGGTGAATGAATACTCAGATCAGAATACTCTGCAAAAGCTAAATAAATAAATAAACAAAAAAAAACAACCCCGGGGATTCAGTTAATGAGGCCATACCAAAGCTGATCACTTGTGACACGTGTGTGTCAGTGATTGTTGACATATTGTTATTGTTGCATGTACTCGATGGTCACACGTTTGTGTGCCTCGCTGACCAAGCTGTTTGGCTGTGGGAGAATATAATTCTGAAACTTTTTCACATATATATACGTAGCGGCCTGATGTCCATCCCTGTAGGTGTGTCTTTGTGCGTCAGACTAAGAGGTACAGGTGTAAGGTTTTACATACTTGACACTGCACGGTGTCATCAGCTTTTGTTGTCAGAATATTTGCAAACATCACTTTCAGTGGTCACAGCTTCGCGGGTGCGCATAACCCCGTCTGAGCTGCCAAGAGCAACACCTGTGCTGGGGCCTGAGTTCGGAAATGCCACTCGAATAATGAGGTCAACCAGTGATTGAGCACTCGTACCCATCCCTATCTTCCAGACTCTTGTATAAATGTTAAGTACCTGTCTTTTCTCAAGGTCGGGCTCAGATTCTAAATGTTAAAGGTCTCGCTTTGACTATCTACACACATACACACAAGAACACACATAACAGAAGCACACACACACACACAGAGTCTGTATGGTATTTTTGTATCCGCTAAGCCTCAGTCACATTTTCTCAGATTGGATTTGTGGTATTCCAAAATTTTGAAACATTTGAATGGAGAATATGTAAAATCTCATGCTATGGGAGCCCACAGAGACACACACAGACACAGAGCCTATGAAAACACTTACAGTGACACAAAGGGCAGGGTTGGTGAGAGGAAGGATCAAAGTGCTTTGATGCAGAGTGTGAAAAATCTTAACGATTGAATCACCAGAACCTCAACCAGAACCTCAACAAATTCCTCCAATGCCCTGTCATCTGTGTAGCATATGTATTCAGACAAACTATTCAAATTGTCTTTTTTTGCCCAGAGTCCACTCACAGTCTATACGTTGATTTTTCAGATAGAGGCAAATATAAAGATGGCTCTCAAAACGTCCTTGTCGGCTCTTCAGTTTGCACTTAATCTGAGGAGGAGAAAGCTGCTTTTCCTCACAGACACTGACGGTACAGGTGTGTTGATGGTGCTCGTGTCAGTGCTCCATGAGCAGCAGGCCATGTGTGCTGTCAGTGAATTACATCATGGAGGTGGAGAGGCCACGTAAACCCCCTCGCCTTGTAGAATATTCATCAATTCCAGATGAATGAGGAATGCCTGGGTTTATAAATAAAATATAACGTTAGAACAAGTGAATGCACATATTTTTACTGTGTGTGTACATTTGTGAGTGTGTGTGTGTGTGTGTGTGTGTGCACCCATACAGTACCAAGAGGAGTTTTTATTTTTTGGTTTCACATGTTTTCGGCATGGCACCCCTGGCTGCCGCGCTTGTGCTGCCTCACTTTTCCAGATAAAAGCCACTGTGCTTGTCCTGTGGTGCTGACTCCACAACTTGCCATAAAAGCATGTTGAACCACCTGTGCCACAAATTCACACTTTATCCCCACCATGTGCTATCAGCTGAATCTGAGGTCTGAAGCACTGATACCCCGGAAACCCACATCGATGTCTGGGTAAAGGCAAAGAATGGGCCATGCACAACGCAGCATGTTCTCCATTCCTTTGTCTACCTTTTAGGGAAAGATGTTCTGTGATGCAGGAGTAGTTCATAACTATGCAAGGGTCAAATCCTATTTTTTTTAATATGCGTGCGATTAGAGTTTATAACAGGGGTGTCAAACTCATTTTAGTGCAGAGGCCACAGATAACCCAACGTGATGAGAAGTGGGCCGGACCAGTGAAATCCAAATTCGACGTATAAACAACAACAATTCCAAATTGTTTCCTTTGTAGGATAGATTATAATAACGATAACACTTTTTCTGAGGTGGCTGAGACACCTCGTTCAACTCCATTGACCTGTGGCAGGACCAAGTGTAAATTGACGCCTTCCAAGAAGTATTAGGTTGATACTAGATGTTGGCACTTTCCTCGTCAAAGCAAAAATGTACACAACTGACATGTCAAATAATAACAATAACAACTCTTAGGCTTTCTTGAAGTTGCAAATATCCAGATCGTTGATCACCAGTCAAACATCTGCTGTTATAAAAATAACAAGAGTGGATGCTTTTTATAAGACCCAAATTGTTCATGACGTTCTGTTTCACCGTATGCTTTGCTTTGTGCCATACTCTTGCACTGTAGTTACAGAAGACTCCATTAATTACACACATTGTTGGCTGTGATCTACCAACATTTACGAAAAATGTCACAATGACAGATTTTGTGTTTACAAAAAAAACCCAACAACAAAAAAATCAAACGGAGCTATTTCTATAAAAGCATTGTAAGCAGAAAATGATCAAGGAGATCAACTAATTTTCGTTTCAACAGGGCAGAAGGAGGAGGGAGCGAGAGATTAAGTCTGAGTGTGGTGACAATACAAATGCAAGTGGGAGACAAACAGAAATGGAAAAAAAATTGTTGAGCAAAGGGGTGCCAAGGTGAACATTTCACCTTTGCAGCTTGTGCATGTAGACTAAGAAGAAAAATGCACTCGCACTGCAAAGGAAGACAAAGGTTACATCGTGAAATATGTAGTGGAGGGAAAAAAACACTTGTCGACTTGTCAAAACAAAAATCTAGATCTAATACGAAGTCAAAATGAAATGTTTGCAAAAGTCAGTAACACAGCTGTGCAGACTTAATATTGTGGAGTAAACACAACCTGAATCATTGGTATATGGAACATAGGGGGCATGAGCGATGGGATGAGACAGAATGTAAGCGACGGTCCCCCGCCGGCCTCGTGCTCAGCGCCACGTTGCCGTTAACATTTGACTGTGGCAATATGAGCCTCCATTAATTGATTGATTTTCTCCACTCAAGTTGGGAGCTGTCATGGGATTAAATTAAGATGCCATTACATGGGGCCCCCAGTGTTATTGCTTTCCCATTATCCCATTGCTTTTGCGTGCGTGTGCATGTGTGTGTATGTACCCGTGAAGGAAACCCATATTCAGTATTTTGTACTGGACGGGGCCTTCACACGATCAAAGTGGCTTTGATCACACCATACTCTAAGATCACCCACTTACAGTGGAGTGTGTGCGCTGTGTGTCTAAACCACACACCCACACAGGCCATGTGCATATATTTATATATAGGCGTGCATGCAAACGTGGGATTTTATCTCCCCATCAGAAATGCACACACTTTCATTAGCGCTCGTAGCTTTGAATACGTCCCCAGCTTCAAACAAGAGTGATTTGACATTTCCGTCAGAGCTTCTCTGTTCGTGACACGGCCTCTTTCCCCATGTGGGCTCCACCGCCTCAGAAGCAAGATCCAACTTTCCTTGCTTCACACATTCCAAACTTCTGTCCCCCTGCTCCTACTCTCATTATTCGCTCCCCCTCCGGACAGCCTGAGGTCTTTTTCTACTCCATAGCAGTGTGTACTTTACGTATGCCATTGTGCAAAGCTGTGAGTTCTCAGCAAGTTTGTGCACATGCAGTGTTTAAGGTAGACACCATGTGCACGTCAGCGCATTCTCCAGTATGTGCTCTGTGACTGTGCAATCATTTGCTCATGCTGTCAAGGGAGAAAGTCAATACTTGGACTAAGTTAGTTATTGCTGATAATGAAGCTCTTATATGGCCTCAGATCATGATTGCGCATATGGTAATGCAGCGATATGAGTATGGATGTGTTTAATCTCTAGTTTGGGTTTCGTGTTTAATCTCCATTGATCATGGCTTTAAAGGGAGACCGAAGCTGCCACTTTGATTTTAATAGCTGTGAAGAGTTTTAAAGTTTAAAGCGAACCCCTGAATCCATTATTGAACTCATACAAAGTTCTGATACATGCAAGCTTTAATCGTATATATAAACAGTATTGATTATAGAGGAGATTGATTTGAATGCGTCCTCGCGCATTTTGATTACTGCACTTTATGTTTTCATCAGTCTGTGTATTTTGGATTCAGAATTTAGAGTCATCGAGAGGTGAAGTATCTCAACCTCATTTTTAATGCAGATCAAAGTAGCTCATATATTCTAGAGCCATTGTTGTGTCCTTTCAGGGTCCGTGTAGAGCAGGGGGACTCAAATACAAATCTTGAAGGGCCACAAATAATTCTTTCCCTTGTCATGAATCTAAAACAAATATATCAGGAGGGGTTTAAGAACACTTTTCTTTTTAAATATAAACAGAAAGAACCACACAAAAGAAGGGAAAATGTATTTGTGTCCTAAGGTGAATCAAGAATTCCAAAACTAATGTACATGCTAAAATCAAACCAAATGTCCCTTGCAGTTTAACAAAAAGAGACCTCTGTCTCTGAGTCGGAGGTCTGGTTTGAGTTTGGGGGTCTCTCCTCTCCTTCTCCTTTCTCAACTTGTTTTGCAGCCCGGAGCTCTAGATCGACTCACCCACCCGCACAATACATGTGCTGACCCACCCAAAACACATAGTGAAGGAGTAACAGTTCGGAGGCCACAAATAGGTGGCTGGCGGGCCGGATTCGGCCTGGAGGCAGCCTATTGAGGGCCTGTGGTGTAGACACATGGTGATACAACATGCTGGGTTTTATACGTATATATACGTACAAGTCATTGTACACAATTGAAAACACCGTGACATGATTTGATATGAATGTTTTCCATCCAGTTGACCCTTTACACCAAGATAGCCCACATTACTCATGTGCATTGTGGACACTTGACAGTTTTGACCTGATGTTTGTTAGTGCTTCCTACTTCATCGTATATTTATGTAGGGTTTTCGAGAGCAGGTTGAAGAGATGTGAGTCCACTTGTGTACTGCATCAGTGAATGCATGTAAATGTTTTGCCTGGTGTGTGTTCACAGTGTTTATAGTTTATTCTTTTAAATTCATGATTTTGCACAGAACCTGACATTGCATGGCCTATATTTTACAATATTTTGGAGAGACACCTGACTTTTCACACAGGGAATAAAAATGTGGTTAACAAGAGGGAATTGGCCCAGGCCCGTTGTGGTTGGAAGGAGAGAAAGAGGGTCAAGAGACGACAGGGGCAGAGAGACCGCATGAAGAGATGTGATACACTTTTATTCAATTACTGTCACACTGGTTCTGATAACTGCTATAGTTAAACTTACATGGGGACACGGATACCTGTGAAATGAGGACAGAGAGGAAAACCACTTAACTAAGTTAATGAGATGCAGCAGTGTGACATAAATACACATCAGTGGAGAGAGAGAGAAGAGCTCAGAGCATCTTGGGAGGTCCCCCAACAGTCTTAACAGTGTAGCAGCAGAATGAATAGAATGATTCAGAGCTCACCTGAGGCAGTGACAACTACAGTCTTTATTAAAAGAAAATTTTTAACCTAACCTTAAATGTAGGAATGCTGTCTGGCTTGTGAAGTCGAACTTGGGAGCCCTTTCCACATGGGGGTTTGTTTGTCTGTTCTGTCTCCCATTCTGCTGTGTAGCTAAACCACAAAAGGCTGTGTTTAAAAATGAAGTAACCACATGGGATGATGAGGCACTGTTGACATTTTGGGATATGGAGCTCTGGCTGTGAGCAGGGTTTTGAATTGTAGCTTGGTTTTTACAACTCAGTCACACAATGATTATAATGCAGAAGACTATTCATTGATGCAATGATTATTTTATTGTCTTCCTTTTAGGACAGTTCTGTCTTCTAATACTGCTGCTTAAAAGAACCATGGGCCTCAGCACAAGGCCTTGTGGAACTCCATGACTAAGTTATGCCAATTGTTAAACACCTGTACGACAGCTGAATCAAGAGGAGTCATTCTCCCAACCTCAGAGGTCTACATAACCTTTATACTTTGATAACGTAATTAGATTTGATAGATATGTGTTAATTCCAGCTCCTTAACCAGTGCAGATTGAATCGGGTGTAGGAGTCAAGTTGATAAATAATTGTCAGAGAGGTGAGAGAGGCAGTCTAGATCTAGATCAGGCATGAAGAATCTCATGAGGTCGTTATTACCGATGGTTCAGTTGAGCGATGGCTATCTGTCAGCTTGGATCCACTGCTCCAAGGAAACCTGGAGGTTGTCTGTTCTTCTTTTAGGAGAAGGGTGCAGTGTTCAGTGTCGCACATGGCAAGTCTGCTGCATCATCAGATTCCTCCTAATTGCTTGACCTAATGCAGAAATGAGGTTGCTGCCGGTGAGATTACTCTAAATGCAGGTAAACGCAGGAAGTGAAACAAGATGAGAGGTTCAGTAGTCCACTGGGAGGTCAGTGTTCCTGTGGTAGAGAAGTCCTTCAGATAGTCCTGGTTGAGATTTAACAAGCAGCACTGAGTGGGAGGGGACCCTGGGGAAGACTGACGGCGTGCTGGAGGGACGCCCTCTCTTAGGCTGCCTGAAAGCACCAGGGTTTACAGTGTTACAGTAATTCTTGGTCTAAATTTCTACAAGGAGAACAGAAAGACATACTTTTATTTTAATGAATTTGAATAGCACAAAACCTCCAACAGATCATTTCCAGGTTTTCAGTCAAACCTATTTAAATTAAAAACCAAATTAATTGTGCAGAGTGTCACTTAAGAGACTGCAGGTTTAACTTTGTGAAAGGACAAGAAAAGTTCTCTCAACCTGCCAACATGAAGAAAGGTGCACATATGTGGAGCCTTGCATGCCCTCCCCCCACTGATGTGCTAATTGCTCTTTTGACCATTTTTAACAAAATGTCATTTTGTCCATTGGGGGTTGACAAAACAGACTCCGAAAGGAAAGCAAACCCTCTAATGACCTTTATATTTCCCAATTGTCCTCTTAGACCTCCTGTTGGATGTGCATCTAATGAGCCGGCAGGGCACATGCCCTTGAAGTTTGAACTTGACTGGGAGAGCAAGGGACTCCATCAATGTGTGATCCCAACCTTTTAAAGTGAAGGTGGTTGATATCAAATGCTTGTGCACCCTCTCTACTTTAGTGCCATTTTTTACGTGTCTTCATTGATCTCCAGATGGAGAAATATGTCTTCTTTTTACATGCCACTCCTCCACAGGGAGTCCTGGGAATCAAACCATCAGAGGCTTGTAGGTAAAAAAACACACTGTCACATTTTCAGGTATACTAGGATACGGTTCAAAATGGTGGAAATGTCTTTTATTGTAGTGAAGCGCTCACAGTGCTAGTTTGTCGTATTAATGCAGGAGAAGGATCCTTATTAATGTAAAGACTCTATTGATTATAGCAGACCCTCTGGCTGAGGATGAATAGCTTTCACATATTATCACAGCTGTGAAATAGGCCCTCGCATATCTCTGACATTTCAGCCATACATGGCTGTAATTTCCATGGCGACACACCCCAACCTTCGCTCTTTTATTTTCCTCTAAGGTTTTTTTTTCCCCCTCGCACTCATTCACTCACTCTTCGCCTTTCACTTCCCGCCCTTCCTTGCCCTTTTCTGAGATTCTGCTCTGGGCTACTTGCCGTTATCAGTCCCTGCTGCCTCTCTGTCTGTCTTTTCTTTTTAACCCCACCTTTTGCCATTTTGCTCTTTTCTTGCAATTCAACACTTTTTTTTAAATCCCATCTTTCCGTACACATATACCTCACCTATTTACCATCCCTCTTTTTCTTAAACTCTCTGCTCTCTCCCTCTCCTCTCGTATACACTTCTGGCTTTCCCATCTGCCAAACTGCCCACCTCCCTCTCTTGTCTATATTTGTGTCAGCTCTCAGCCATGACCCCCTCTTCTCATTTGGGCCTTTTTTAATTTGTCTATTTCACTTCCTTCATCATCTGTCCTCCTCACGCTCTCTGTCTTTGTATTCCTCTCAGCAGCTCTGCTTTGTTTAAGCACCCAGCAGACAAGGCTGTTGACAAAGGTGAGAGAGAGCATATTTAAAATGTCACTGGCAAAGTGACAAAAGGTCATATAGTAAGTAAGAGACTCCCAGCACAGTTTGGACTGACTGCTAAACAGGGTGTGTGTGTATGTGTGTGTGTGTGTTGGCTTTGACAGGCATGTATTCATATGCGTGGGTACTGAGGCATGTGTCCAGATAAGGCATGTGTGTGTTTTAGTATAAGGGGGTTTTACTGTGAAACCTTTTGCTATAACCCTCCTATGAAAATGTTGCCGTGCAGTCATGTGTACTGTGTCCACATTTCATGTGTGTTTACATTCACAAACAGTGTGGCTCTGTCTTCATGTTAAAGCTACCGTCATCCTTGAATGCTGTTCTCTGCCTGAGGTGAGGCCTTGAGTACCTTTCAAAACAATTACCATGAGACAGACACATGGCTGCACATGGAGAGTAAGACTGAGCATTGTCCTTAAGGTTGTTGGTGTGAATCCCTAATAGTGGAGGTGTCGCTCCAGATGTGATGAGCCTGCTAATAGACAGCCAGTCTCATCATCTCCATGTTTCAGTTGATGCTCTGCAAAACCCTGATTTGGAATTAATGTAGATGTTCTGCATAATGGCACCATCATAGCAGTAGAGTGGTAGAGCTTCATCAGTTACTCATGTCACCTGAACAGTGATATGCTTTAATTAGTAATGTCTACATTGACCTATTTTATAATATATATGGTTTTAAACTATCTCACTTTCAGAACCATTAGAATTGTAAATACTACAATAACCGTAGTATCCTACATCTCACATTCTACATGCACCATGCAGTGAAATCTACTCAAACATGTGGTCCACTTGTTTGTGTGTTTGGGCTACTGACGTGAAAGATTACGATGCTATCATATACTCGCACACACACACCTCTTTCTCTTTTGCTCTCTTTCTCTCATCTTTATACAAATTATGACCTAAGGTTATAATTCCCTGTTGCTTAGCTGTTTTTAGATTATCCAGAGTCATGGTGGTGCCCAGAGTACGTGACATATTTTTGGCACCAGCCTTTTGATTAATGGCTCAGGGTCTTCACCTTTTGCACATCTCTCAAGCTCCAGAGGACAGAGTTTGGTGTATTCATAGACTGGATGCCGACTTACAGAGATAGAATTGCCAGACTCAAACAAAGAGCTCACATTGAGGTTTTTTTTCTGCATCTCATCTGATGTAATGACTAACACAAAGGCCTTGATTACGCATAAATGGTTCTTAACAATGAAGGACATTCAGTTTTAGATTGACTCGTGTTCTGAGCTCTCAAATGTCAATTTGTCTGTAGAACCTGACGCTCGACGACATTAGATATCATGTGGACAAAACAGATTTGATTGGAAACTCTTGAGAATCGAATGCTGCAAATGTATTTTCAGTACGTGTTCAGAAATATACATTCATACAGACTTCTTACTCAACAGCCCTTACTTTATCCCTAAATGTTATTTCCTAATAAGCTGCACTATTAGTAATCACACAGAACTCTCTCGTTCCTTTTGTCAGCCTAATTACAAAGCACACACAGATGCAAATGACATAACTGTGTGTGGATTGTAGTTGAAGAGTAACTTAGGTCTGTTTTGTGAGTGTGTGTGATGAGTATGTGTGTATTCAGCCAAGATGAAGAGGAGAGGTCAAGTCTCTCATCTCATCCGGCCAATGAATGTGAAGCTCATACCTCTGGCAGCACTTTAGGTTTCAGAGTTGGCTGATCCGGGGGACTTGAACATAAAGACAGAGGCGCGTTGACAGCTACAGATAAATTGCCTCCACCACACAGGGAGGCAGAACAATGACGAAGGACAGGTGATGGAGAAGCCTTAACGTTGCGTCATACGGACGCCATTTTAAGCAAAGTGCAGCACATTTCTCTCTTCCCTCTTATTTCCGAGTTGTTTTACCGTGAAAGGAACTTTAAAGCTCTCCAGCAGACCGTCTGCAGTGACTCATCGCACAATGCTTTTTGTTTTGCAGCACTTCACACAGCACTTAACGTTGTCATTTGGAGTATACCCCCGCCCCCCCTTCTCCTCTGCTACCCCTCTACCTGCACTTAACGCACATTCCGTAATGTCTCAGCATCCTCTGCTGCATATACAGTATGCGCTATACACCCACAGTGCCATCTGTCTACGTGCCCTCCTGCCTGTGTTCCCTCTGCCTGCAGGCTTACCCCCTCTCTCTCTGTCTGGGAATGAAGCTGTACAATAATCCATCTCTGGGAGAAAAGGGACAGATCTATAATGTATGGGTGTGTTACGCATAGTAGGTGTGCGGTGAATGTGTGTGTGGTCTCTGATGCTGAGTGCTTCCCATTGACTCGTAGCAGTGCACCTAATGTCACTGCCAGCCGTTTGCAAGAACATTCACTCATCTTACCTCCTTGTCTGTTGAATATTTTTACTCCTTGTCCATGTTTGAACTTAACTCACCCTCTCTGTCAGGACACTTGCGATCGAGCGATGGACAGGTGGAATTTTTGCTGATGGATAAAAACGGGTGACACCGATTGATGGATAGATGGACGTAAGGGTCTCTGTATACCTGTCTGTGTGTGTGTGGACAGGGGCAGAAAAGGGAGAAATGTCAGCAGTGTGTCAGCTGTTTTGATGAGTTGATGTTAGCGCTGACACTGCATTGGGAATAAGAGGCCAGCCCTCTGCTTATCCCTCACTCCCTCAATCCATCCATCCATCTACACATCTATCCATCCACGTCAAAGTGTCTCTCTCTTTCCGAGAGCATAGAGGGAAGAGGTGGAAGAGGCAAAGAGATGGGGCGTTATTGGGATTTCAAGCTCTGTCATCCATGGACATAACACTTCCAGTGTAACCTTTCGCCCTTACAATTCGTCTTTTCCTGTCTCCTTGAATTCGCTTTTCTGTTGGGTCTCTCTTGCATACATATTCCTGAAAGACTCTCTGTACGAGCAATGTCTATATTATTGATTACATTTTGCATCCCTCAAGAAGCTACACCAAATATACTGGCCTCTTAAATAATGCATTATTAGAACTAATGGTTGCATCTAAGTTATTTCACTGCTGCCCATCACTCAACAGATCCACAGCCCCAGACTGGGGCTTGGAGACTCCAAGCGTTCATATACAGAAGTTGTAAACCAGGAAAGTAGATGTTGAAAGTGATGACACAGCAAAAAACTTGCTTGGTTCTACAACATTTTAAGGTTGCTTAGGATATGTTGGACTAAACTGACATTTAGCCAGAAGACTGGAGCAATGCATCACAACATTCAGTACAGACATGTGGATGTAGTGGATTCTATTGCCAAGCAGATATGTCTGTGTCTAAGTCTGACTGTTTTCCTCCTGGTAGTCGTCTTAATTTGACTTTGGATCTTCGAGGCGTCCTTAGAGGTCTGTGTAATGAATTTGCAGGGCTCTCCCCAGAAATATGGAGTAGGATGCCGTTCGTTGAGCGCGGGCTGGCAAAGTGTTGACAGAGGGGGGGTGTGCGGATCGCTCTGCTAAGTGATGGATCGTGTTCGTACTGGTGAAGTGTTGACGGGGTTGACTGTGTGTCTCTGTGTGCACGGATCGAGGGGGGGTGGTAGCGAACTGTTGACGTGGGGGGGGGGCGGGGATGATGGGGGGGTGGGTATGATGGCGCTAAGACTGTGGTGCGATGACGCGGCACCATTGTTCCACTGTTTAGGGAGAGCCCTGAATTTATAGTTGTTAAGATGAGGCTTACATATCCGTACGGTGCAGAGCGTAAGATTTTTAGATGGATTGCAAGGAAGATTGTGGTAAGGACTATTCTCCTACAATATGTTTTAATGTCATGAATACTTTAATGCATCTTACTGAAAACATATATGCATGTACAGACCGTTGATTATTCCAGGGCTAATGTTTATGTACACACAGTTAAAGTTAATCATCGTGAATGGCGTCTGTTTGTTTATATGTCAGCCTTGTGATGGCCTGGTGATGTGTCCAGGGTCTTGCTGAATGTCAGGTGGGATTGGCTCTTGCCACCCCACGACCTTCACAGAATAAATGGTTCAGCTAATGGAAGGATGAATGGATGTTAGGTCCCTAACCGGTCACTCTAAAGGAGAGAAAGTGCCTCCTCCTATATGACGTTGACCTTTTGTTTATGAGCTCCACTCTCCGATGGTCCATTGCTCTTTGAGCCTCAGGTGCAGGGACACTCTAGTGGGGTCAGTCTACACGCAGGTGTTGTCTGACTGGAGCACCGATCTGTATGTAATGATGCTGCTGCTGCTGAGTGTTTGCAGATCCATTCAGACAGCAGCTTGTTGCTTTTCCCAATGATTCCCCCAGATGACTTGGTCTTTGTCAGAAAGCTCAGCAGAAACATTGTCAGCAGAAATAATAGGACACGTCCTGAGAGAAATCACCATCCTCAGCCACAGTGGACAAGGCTTGATTCTGTTTTTTTGGAGAGAAAAATCAGCAAAGTCATATTTTGGTAAACATATTTTTTTATTCCATTGCAAGTTGTACTTAGCTGTAAACTTAAGTCCCTGGTTTCAGCCTGTTGGGATTACTGACACTTCTTGTTAGTGTGCTTTGAAGTCTCAGCACTATATATATATGTATGTATATATAGATATATTTATATACATAAATATATACTGACCTCTTGCATTAAGTAGAGTTTGTGAGATACCATTTAAGACCACTCAAAGTGAAACAGAAACATAATGAAAGACACTGAAACTGGTGGCTACCTGAGGAAAGATGTGCAGTGGGTTTGATTTAGAATGGTCACTGTCTATTTAATGTAGGTCTCTAATGCCTCACTTATAGACCTCACAGTAATTACCTTTGTAACTTGTGCTCAGCTGTCCTGGCTGAGAGCAGGGCAGGCACAATCATAGTGTGTGTTTGAGTAAAGTCAAACTGAGTCCTTGGTTAAGTTGAAAAAAGGTGATGTTTTGTGTAAGAGTATGAGTATATAAAGAATACTCTTTAGAGGTGCAGTAAAATGCAATTATTTGCATGTATTCTTTTTACTGAGGTGAAATATAAATGTAATAATTAATGTACTGATGTTGATATGAGTGTATTATTATTTGAATTGCTATTTTTCTTTCCCTAGACTCCAGTAAAACAACCAAGAGTGTACCTTTAACTCTGAGAGTGGTTCTGTTTGGACGCAACCATGTAGCATAGAACAGATGAACAATACTACTGTTTTATTTGCAGTGGAGTGCAATAAATGAATTATGTTGAGATGAATAGTGCAATATAAGAGATGTCACTAAATGATAGTGGACACTGCACCTTTTTATAATGCAGCTTTTCCACTTCTATCATCTCTATGACACGGAAATGATCAACATGGGAGTCTAACTTTGTGAAAGCTATAGGATGGATCAGCTGCAAAATAATATGCATTTACACACTTGTTTGTATGTGTTGCCTATTTGTTGCAACCGAAGGCTCAGAGAACTGAGAGTGAACCAAATTTAGACCAGAAAATTACAAAAATAATTACACACACAATTCAGCAAGAATGAAAAGCTCCACCCAGCAAAATCTCGTTATGGGAGATGATTAGACACCAGATGCATGTAATTGCATGTTTTATGGCGGTCTAGTTGCTCACACCCTGGGTGTTTTCCGCTTGAACCAAATATCTTTGCGCAGCCTCACTTTCATGTCTCATTGGCCTCATAAGAAAACAATTCTGTCATATATGGATGATGCTGTTCGAATGGACCTTTTGTTTAGCTGATCAAATCCTCTACTACTAAGCTTGCGCTGCACTACATACCACACAGACACATAGTATGTACACAACTCTACACGCACTCTTTAGCAGTACGAGGTATGAGCT
Organism: Chascanopsetta lugubris; assembly: GCA_016785325.1. NCBI lineage: Eukaryota > Metazoa > Chordata > Actinopteri > Pleuronectiformes > Bothidae > Chascanopsetta > Chascanopsetta lugubris. The sequence goes on from JAFBJT010108554.1 coordinate 61,297, forward strand.
GAAGACCATCAGTTGCCATGTCAGTTGTCTGGATGACTGTGTGGGTGAGCGTGTGCAAGAGAGTTAGAGTATGTGACTTCACAGCGTACTTGTGCTCATGTGTGGGATCAGTGTCACTGGGCCGATGACCAGGAAGTAATGAAGCTTAGCAGCTGTTAATGAGCACATCACCATGGCAACACACCACCTACGTGGGCCATTTTGCAGAAAGAGTCTTAATGAAATCACAACATGCACACGCTACAAGAACATAATGTGACCCAGCCACCAAAACCTACTTTATAGTGTTGATCAAAACAAGTTTGTACCATTTACTGTTAGTTTGAGGGTTAAGTTGGTCATTTCGAATTTAGAGAGAAAAGTCACGGACCGTGCTACCGATGAAGTGTTGCTGTCGCAATGAAGCTAGAGCTTTCTTCACCAACAACTTCAAAACCTTTATTTTCACAGGAATCCACATAAAGCAAAACTTGATTGTTTAAACAGAAAGTAGTGATGAAACTTGGCAGGTATGAGTGAATGCTTCAGACATGAGGCAGCTGTGCTGAGATGGTGGTGGCAGAAAGCAATCGATAGCTCTCAGAGAACCCTGTGATTTAAGACATTTGTGACATTTAAGAAAAGTTTACTTGGTTAAATAGAGTCACTGAGGTGGAGGATGAACCAGGACCAAGGAATATACACCTGTCCCCACCTGACCTCGTGTCTGAGAATCAGGTGTTGAGACTTTTCAACTCTCATTCAATGGAACACTTTGACACGGAAAATTAGAGTGCTTGTGTTTTTCTCCTGCAAATAATGTGTCAGACTGAAGGAGAGTCAGGAGGTTAGCTTTCTCCTTTTTTTTTTTTAAACGATTCAACATTATTCCGCTGCCTCTGTGCAATAAATCAACCGAAGTAGAAATTCAATGAATATGATGATAAACTACATTCTCCCAATTTCTGTCGAAGCACAAGAAAAATGTGGCCATGAATACTCGTACATAATTAGAGAAATTCTCAGAATAATGAATTATGGTTGGGTCATGTGTGCAGATTAAACAGATAGCCTTTTCATTTTCTCCTAATTGTCCTAATTGAAATCTCTCTATTCTTCTGCATGCTCCGTTTTCGTGAAACCCCCATCATCATCTACAGGTGAGTCTCTTTTCAGTTTATTGTGCATGTTTTCTCACTAATCCAGTTTCTTCATGTGCATTTAGACTTTGTTAATGACATCAAAGGCAGTTGTACTTTTCTCAAAATCAAACTCTAATTTTGCTCTCTGACATTGACAAACAACTTTAGTATTTTTTGCTTTCTTGATTTCCCCTCTCTGTCTTTATTGGCTGTGCAAACTGATGACATCAGTGCGATTACGTTTGACAAGCTGAAGTTAAATTCACACAAAATGGGCTTTTGATGGTTTTAACTTAATTTCCTTTTGATTTTTGCCTTAAGCAAGAGTGTGCGTGGCTGCTGAGTGGCACCCCACCACACACTTTCACTCTGCTGCCTACTTTAAAGGGGTTAAAGGAAAAAAAGAGAAGATGAAATAACTTATTCCCTCTTACTGGAAGGCAGAGTGGTTGCAGATTATTTCTTTTTTTCTATTATTTCCCGTCTTTTATGTCCGATTCTGTGGCAGCTGGTTAATGTTGAGATTATCTGTGGTTATTTCCCCCAAGGATGAGTTGTGAGATGCGTAATTTAACATCAACAGGATCTCCTCTCCTTGTCGTCTCACTCTTTTCATTGTCCATTCTGGTAAATTTTCATTATTCTCAGGGGTTGTGTCAAAGCATATTTGCTGCTTTTGACGTGAACATCTAAACAGCCTTCTTTTTATACCCTTCACTATAGATCCAACATGTCGGGCACAATGGGCAAATTTGCGTTAAACTGCCAGTGGAGGATTGTGCTTGGCCTTTGTGTGTTTGGACATGCGGCTGTTATTCTCATTGTCTGGGTGCTATTGTCTGGGCTCAGGTGTTTCAAAGTGAATTGCAGGTTTCTCTGAAATTTGGCAGAGAGTAAAACAGATGGCCTTAAACTAATTCCTTTGAAATGGCAGATGCAGATTGCTCATGCAAACGAGTGTCCACATCAAATCTGTGCACATTTCCTACATGTCTTTGTAAGTCTCTAGATGTGTGGCTGCTTTGTGTGGCTGTACATCAGAGCAGTCTGTTCCCCTTTTAATGGCATGTGTCACTTTTTAGTAGCACCCTCATGAATCCAGCTTTGATTCAATTTACTCAAGTTATTAATGGTATTCATGGGCTTGTCACAACTTATGTCTACCATGTACCGTGAAACACCTTGGGCTTGTCGCGATCAAGCACTTCTTAATGCCATTATACATTTATGACCACCTTGTTCGGACATTCCGGGCATCGGTGTGTCAGCAACTCATTAGCGAAGACGCCAGCAAATGGAGCAGCTTGATGCCGGATCCTGTCACCTTCCCCAACCCTGACCACCCCCTCCCTCCTGCTGCTCCACCCTCATCTTTAATGAGTCACATTTGCAAGGTGTGAGACGAAGAGGTTCCTAGTCCGTCCACATCAACATGACAGCTATTAGGAGACTCCAACAGCTGGTGGAAGGTGGAATAAGGGATGAGGAGAAGAGAAAGGGAGTGACAGACTGCGAGACTGAAGGAGGACGAGGGGAGATGGCTAGCAGAGAAGAGCACAATAACTAGAAGGAGAAGTAGTAGGTGTGCGGCAGTAGACAGTGAGAGGGATGAGGGTTACAGCTGGTAATGGTCATCATGCTCTTTGGGCCACACTCGTCCTTCATTAGACGTATCACCTTGTTGGGCAGTGAAGGACGGTGGAGAGGAAGGAAGAGTCGGAGGCAGCGATGGGGAAAGGCGAGAAAAGGCTTAACATGCTCCAGAGCACAACACCCACAAGTGCGTGTGTGTGTGTGTGTGTGTGCGCGCGTGTGTGTGTGTGTGTGTGTGTTTGTGTGAAAGACGGAGCACAAACATGAATACATAATGCATAAGGCAAATACAACTGCAGCAGCACTGACAAGTGCTATCGCTGCAGCAGTCCTCTCATTAGTTCTGTCATTGGGAAGTCTGCTCAAGGCTGTTGCTATCATTAGCAGCTTAAAGAGAGTTTAAAGACTATGAGACCCGGGAAAGGGACAGAGAAAGATTTATAGATGGTGTGAGATAGAAAGTTGGTATCAGATTGTAAACAGAGGAGTGGAGATCTTGAAGTCGGGACAGTTCATCCCCTAGGACCTTTTCTTAACCCAGCCTGGAATGAACAAATAAATTACACTTTATGAATGATCATAGAAGTGTTTTTGCAAACCCAAGGCTACATGGCAGTGCTTCAAATGACCTGCAGAGAACTGAAGGTGTGAAGATGTCATACCTGAAATGCTCTTGAAAGCAACATTAACATCCCTCAATCATGAAACGAGAATTGAAGAGACAGCGATTCAGTCAGAGTCAGAGCAATGTCCAAAAGAAGACTTGACCTTGAATCCTGTATTAATGAAAATACACTCTTATCCACCTCTTCTTTGTGAAGCTAATTGGACTACTCTCGAGTCTCCTAGAAATTGTCACACTTCCACATTGTGCTATAAATTAATTGCACCACCACAGCTCTCAGAGTGAGGACTGCATGGGCATAAGTACATGTAATGAGGGTGATGATATAACAAAGATCTTTTAGAACAAATCTGCTCCTAAACTTCCCACTGGCAGTGTTGAGCCAGAGAACTCTGATGGTAAATGAAGACCATCCAATAATATGTTTATGTTCTAACACTTTAAATCCTGCAAATAAAACCCAGAAATCTTGCTCTTTATGTCTCTCCATAATTACAGTATTCTCAACTACTGCTCATCTGATCAACTTCAGACCTGAATTGTGTATTTCTCTGGACGGTGTGGTGCAGTGTGGACTGTAAAGTGTTCGGGGGTGAGTGGTTGTTGAGACCCTATCCTCATACAGAACCCTTCCCCCTAACCTCTGTCTTGAGTTATTTTTGAATGCAGGGTGGTTGCAGCTTCTGTGGCAAAGTAGGGAGTTGCAGGATTGTGAGAATGGAAAGGCGCTGCAGGAGATAATCCAACCAGCGCACTGAGCAGGAAGGTGACAAGGTGCAAGTACACCCAGCTATTGTTTCTGCAGTAGAGTCAAGGAAGCCAGAGTCTAAAAATAAAATATCTTGGAATCTTACTTTTCTTATTGAAAATTAAATAAAAACAACAACAAAGTGATTATTTGCACATGTATCTCACAGCTATATTGTCAAGGACTCCCAAGCTAAATACCATGCATCTTTGTAGCACATAGTGATTTTCGTGTAGGACTCTTCCAATGTTTACAAAAAGCTCCTTTATGGGCCCCCTTTCTTGTCATACAGTGGACAGTCAGCCACTTGTGCTGAAATTGGTTTCTCATTACCGGTTGTTATAGTCTTCTACAATAAGTAATGAACAACTATCATCACATTCAGTTTCATTCCAATGTTTGAGATACTGAAATAAAGAGTTCATGCCACTTGCCTTTAGTTGCATCAGCCTAGTAATTTAGCAGACCAGGGTTTGGTCAAAGTCTAATGCCACAAAACCACACCACTTTCAAACCCCTGATGAGACCGAGCCTCTCGTTGGGAACAGACCCACCCAAGTGCTATGGGTCCCCCCCCCCCCTTCTCCTCGGGAGAGCAGGGCGAGGATGGAGTCCACCAATAATGCAGGACCAGAGGCAGATCTGATTGATACATTTGGATCATCATCCAGCCTCAGTAAACATACCCACTGTAGATATCTATAGGTTGGCCTTGAAAAATATATTATTATTATCTTTATTATTATAGAATATGTACTCCTTTTTGTTTTGTTAATTAGCTCGTCCATCTTGTCTGTAAATTAACATTCTCTGGACAATCCATTACCATGTCTGTTCTCCCCAGGCTTTACTCAGTGACTAATGGAGTGGGATCAGTGATGGCAGGCCCATAAAACTTCCTGCTAATAAGTTAAAATCCCAAAAACAGGCCCTTTGGTCCAGAAGGCTTGTTAAACGGCTACTTTTTTGTTCATTATGTATGTTTTTCGAAATGTTGTATCAAAGAAAAAAAGTCAGAGTGACGTTATGTTTGGTTCCACGGTAAATGCAGCAAAGGCGGGGTTGAAAAATTAATATTATTATCTGAGCCAAAACATGCCATTTTTCTTTTCAGACACGAGTCAGCAAGTGTAACTAATGACATTAACAAGAGCTCAGTTTCATATAAGTGTTCCACTAAGCCACAGCACTGATGCAGAATGCACAAAAGCATAGTGCTGGCATGCTGAAGTGTACACTCCGTTGTTAATTGCACACACATAAAACTCAGACCACTTTGAGTCACATTCTGTCGTGAGCAGCATTTTTATGGGTTAGGGTTTTAAACTTGAAAATGATCCGGTCAGCGTTCTCTGACAATTTTATCTGCAGGTTGACCTTGATTCTCCTGTCTGGTTGTCTGGTTTATTTTGCTTTGTGATCCAACTCCTTTCACGGCATATGTCTAGCACTACATTCAAACCAGATCATCTCCTCAGTTCACTTTGAAAAATAAACTAAAAATGGTTTTAACCTGTATTAAAAACCTGTTATACAAAGATTAGAGTTCACTGCAAAAGTAAACAAGAAGTCTTGTTCAGCCTTTGTCTTGTTCAGCCTTGTTCAGGCTCAGATCAGCCTTTACCTTCCATCTGTCCTGGCGCATTTTGCCACTGATGACTGGTTGGAGATCTGCTTATGTATTTTAATTGGTCCGACAATTTATTCTGCACAGCAAAGGTACTATCAGTGGCTTCAGCCATTGTTTGCTTAAAGTGCTTAATTTACCCTCCCACCCTCTGCGATGGAAATGCCTGCCTGACACCTAAAATCCAGGAGAAGAAATCAAATAACATCCCCCAGCTTGCAGGAAATGATGAACTCACCAGGATGTAATGTAAATTGTGGCATGCGCATCAGTGTAGTAGGTAAAACCACAAATAGTCAGTGTATTTCAGTCACAGTTTTTAAAGGCACTATGGGACATTGCAGTTCAAGAATATTGGAAACTAAAATCTGCCTGGCCAATGAGACAGATGACGGCCTACATTATGAATAAACCTCAAACACTTAACACAGCAATGTTTCTGCTGTCTGTGAGAGTCTAATTGTCTCTACAGTCATTTGCTGTTATGATTTTTTAATGAACGCATTCGTAATAAAACTGACAATTTTACACGCTGCACCACTTTTGCTGTACTCTTCTGTTTAATTGAAATCTACAAGATCAGAGTAAACCCTGGATATAAGAGAAGAACGGGGACTATTCACCAAAGGGTTCATATTACAGATTTTACTGTTGTTTATTGGGTTGTCCTCTGTGCATGTAGCAGGTATTTCTACTCAAAAGTATCAACATCACGTGTCACACCATCATTTGTGACAATCCTCACATTTGAGTTTTTACTTTACAACACTTGAAAGTTGTACAATTCAAATTACAGTATTTTTTGGGTATAATTCCTCATGATCATTATTCAACAGCACATTCTTCAGATACATTGAAGAAGAACCATGCCATCTAGTAATGTTTGAGTAATCGTACTTTTACATTGAAAGGCTCCATTTTCCCAATTGCATATTGTCCACAGCTCACAGATCTTGTAGATGAGCATAACCGTATAGTCCATGCTGTACTCATTATATTTGTGGGAAGCTTAAGGTTACTAAGAGCTGTCCTCATGAACCCTTGGCTTAGTGTTGATTTAAGACTGAACCACCACATGTACTGGTTCTGTCAGCCTTGGGCTTCTTTGCCACTGTGACAATTCAAAGGAAGCAAGGACACACAAATGGACACATGACAGGCATCTATCATCTGTTGTCACCTTTAAGGTGTGTATGGAATACATTAACTGGCCATGCAGAATGTAAAATCCCCTCAAAAAGCAGAGAACAGGTCCTGGCGAAGGAATGATTGTCGTGTGTGCAGCCTCTCCAGCCACACAGCTCCATAAATATACAATTTATCTGTGACTCCCAGAGCCATCTGATACATGTGGTCTCCCTCTTATCGGGAGGTAAACGCGACTCCCACATTTTATACAACCGTTCAGTGGTTGTGCACCTGGAACAAGGAGCTGCTGAAGATCTGTCTCAGGGGTACACACCTCCTGAGTTATAAATCCCACACGCAGAGGGCTTCCGTTCGTATAATGACTTCTTTATTAGCAGATCAAAGATATGCCCTGACCTCAGGGTTAATGCCACCGATCCTCCTTTCTCATTATATGAGAATGTGCACTCTTCCCACCATGCAGCACCACAAAGATGTGTTAAAAGGATGCTGAATGTGTGACTAGTCTTTTTTTTATTTTTATGACCAAATTTTGACAACTGATTTTACAAAAGTTAGAAAACTGTTCTCCACTAAACTTGATGGACGTGTGTGGACTGAGCCTCAGACTCTAAGGTCAAATATTTCTCAGCCCTGGTGAGGATGCCCGTTTAGTTGCAAAAGCATTCAAGATCATTTGGACTACCTGTGTGCACTCATCTCAAGTCTTATGCCCATTCATGGGGGTTGGCAAATGATTTACCTAGGCCACTTTGATAAAACAGGCTTATATACTTTCAGTTTTTTTCAGTTGTCCTGAAGTCCCCTCCAGGACTTCAGCCATTAATGCCAGGGTGATGACAGTTGAGACGTTTGCAAGGTTGCAAGCGAAATGGTAGAAAGTTAGTAATGGGAAGCAAAGAGAGTTAATGGAGACTGGTGAAAGAACGAAGATGTGAGATAAGAGTGTATGTGAATATACAAAGGCAGCTGAGACAGACACTGGGAGAAATAAAAAACGAAACGAACATAAGTGTGTGTGTTGGTTGAGAGGAGGGGAGTGATTCTGTCAGTTGCCCTCTCACCCTGTATAAAGATCTCAGGGACATAATGGCTAAAAGCGAGCTTTGTCAGGGAGACGCCGTTAGATGGAGGCGCTGGAAACGCACATACCATTTTACTGGATGGCTTTTCCTTGGGCCACTTACATGCTTCAAGGTAAACCACTAATATAACTTTTCTTTTTTAGACGGAGGGGGGGTCTTTTTTGGGGTGAACGGTCTTGTATTCCACTACACCTACATATAAAGCATTGTTTCTGATGTTCATGCCCTGCTCGGCTGCAGATTTTGTTCATGTTGCGTTCGTGGATCAGAGGCTTTAATAAATGTAGAGACTGCACACAGGGAGCCCATAGCCAGCTTTTGTCACGGTAAAATAGATGTCATTGTGTTTGCACAGTGCTGATTTTAGCTGAGATACAAACACAGTGTGAAATGATCATCTGGCAGAACTGGTCATAATATTTGCTATCTTTGTTGCAATGCTGTAATGCATTTGTCTTTGGATAGATAAGCTATACAGATGCAAATAGATAGCATTATAGAGCTATATATAAGAGAGAACTACGGTTGAAAAAGTCCAGGGTGAGTTTGTGCTGGTGGACATTTTACTTCATAATATTTTGTACCTATACTTCGAATTAACCAGGCTTGAAGGAAAAGCTGTGGAAACTCCAGATGCTGAGATGTCTACTTTCTCCAGACTTCAATTACTTGACAGTTTGTCTGTGCGTTGGTGTTCAGTGTGTTTGTATGCTCTTGACTGGAGAGAGGAAGTGAGTGTCCCCCTTGTTTGACTGGGTTCTTAGTTTCCGCTAACGCTGTCATCTCTGCAGCTTCATGCTGTTGCGGCTTCTGCTTTCACGACGGTGGGCAGCGCAGAGCCACCGCCATGATAGATGACTCTTATTACCACATGTTCTCCATTACTGGAGAACAGTGGGAGACTGAAAACACACATGGACTCACACACATAGACGTCTACATATTCACAAATTCACTCTCTGTTGTCGTCAATCAGGCCAGTCACGTGGCAGCAGGGGTGAACATACGATCATGTAGATCCATAAAATGGTCGACAGCTGAGGAAAGTAGCCAGTTCTGATGGAATTTCGATTTCTGCAGAGGCATTTTGATAGTGTTGGAAATGTTTGTTTTTTTTTCTTTTCTTTTCAGGTACCGTACACTTTGTTCGCCTCAGTCAA
>JAFBJT010108555.1:0-43876 GCA_016785325.1 Chascanopsetta lugubris
TGTATATAAAAAAAAATAACGGCTGCCAACATTTGAGTATTGACTGTTATGTTTACGACACATGATTCGATTGTCAGCGTTGCACAAGGATATAAAAAAGTAACACGAACATAATTAACGGGGACAGAAAAAACAGGTTCTCAGGTCGTTGCATACAGTATTAGACGCGTGCCCCTGTCTCATGTATGAATAACATGTTAACATATTCCACATGTATGTGTGCCCTTGATCGTATGTTCTCCAATTTGCTCACTGACAAAAAGTAGGAGAGATGTGTTGCTTTGTTGTTTGATCAGTGCCAGCGGCATTTGAAATGAAAGCGGGGAGGAAGTGATCTCCGACAGCTGTCAGACAAAGACTGCAGCAGCAGCTAGTTATGCGTGTGTGTGTATCTTCAGCATTTAAAGTGAATTCTCTGACCTCACTTCCTGATCAAAGAAAATCTGTTTTCCTCCTCTTCCCCTTCTCATTATTCTCCCGCTGTTTCCTCCTCCTCACATCGTGGGGCGGCGGTGGCAGCGCGGCACCAAGGTTAGAGTTCCCCGCCATTTGACAGTTCATCGCAGGTTGTGAGCGACGGTATATTTTCTTTGTGTCACCCCCACGTTTTTCATCGCGCCGACAGAAATGTCATCGTGTGACATCAACCGAGCGGCTTTTCCGAGTCGTCAGAAAAACAAGCCGCTCGGATTCTGTTGAACCATTACAAGATGTCGCGCGGTTTCGATTGAGCTACAGAGTGACTGGCAGATGAGCACGGCCAAGGTCACTGACTTAAAGGTGCAGTGTGTACGATTTTGGTCAGCTTTGTCACTTCGAAAAATATTACAAAGCAATTATATACTGACACTTTTATACATTTATAATCACCTTGATTTATTTATTTATTTATTTATTTTGTATTACCCTTAAATGAGCCCATTAAAGTTGCTGACTAACTGTGACTCAACGTGACTCAGATGTGAGGAGATTGTGTTCGGTCAACAAAATTAAAGGCTGCGAATTACTCTCTATGGAGAAATGCTGGTGCACGGGTACAGTTTTAAAGTACAAGTGCTCATGGAAATACATGGTAGTTTCATCCTCTAAAGGTGCAGTGTGTAAGATTTGGTGACCTCTATAGGTGAAGTTGCATGTTGTATCCATCGCCTCACCCTCACCCCTCTGATCATGCAGGAGAACCTATGGTAGACGTCAGTTGTCATTCAAACTCAATAGATGCTTAGTGAGTCCACTTTTACTACTGTAAAAACATGGCGGCCCCGGTAGAGGACCTGCTCCTCCTGTAAATACATGAATGGGCTCTTTTAAGGGTAATAACAACAACAAAAACAAAGCACTTGGGTGATCATAAGGGGCGACGAGGTGATGGATACAGCATGCAATTTCACCTCTAGATGTCACCAAATCTTACACACTGTACCTTTAAGAATGACTCAGGGGTATAGCTCACAAGCAAGGCGTCGGCATTTGATCTACATGAATAAATCTTGAAAAATGCTCTGCGGCCCAGCCCCTCGGATTTGTCCGAGCACCTCACAGATCCGTAGCACGCGTGATCTAAATAAGTCTAGCGGCGCATCCTCAGGTAATGCTGACAAGCAGAACATGGAAATCACATTAAACCCCTGCAGCGTGCGTCATCATGGATGTGTTCGCCTGACAAGTGTTTGAACCTGTCTGCAAAACATTGCTTTGATCAAGACGTGTCCAGGAGTGCTGGTAAATCCATAAGCAGGTGTATTTCTCTCAGCCAAGAAGATTGAAGGAGGAGGCGGGCGGGGCATGGAGCACATTTTCAGGGCTTACACATGTTTTATTCATGCTGGGTAATCTGAAGGGCAAGGCGAGCTCCTCTTTCATCCATGTTCCAAATGAAAAATTCAAACTGTTGACCCATTCAGAAATGTTTTTGGAGCTCATTTCGTGTTGTGGCACTGACGTCCTGGTTCTTGACCCTTGAGTTGGACTGACTCGAGCAGTGACTCAGCGAGATTTGATTGTGTTGCCAGATCCAACCACAGAATCATGGGCTCGCATCCCCTTCATCAGGGCCACTCAAAGGCCAGGAGTGGCGCATCCTTGCCTAAAGGAGGCCCATCTGGATTTTACCATATTTTCATTTTCTTCCTTTAATCTCCAGCAGATGTTGCAGAGAGGCAACACCGGGAGTTTGGTCTTTGCAAACAGAAATATTGTGTTGGGTTTCGCGCTAATTTGCATATGAAGCGAGGAGGAGGTGAGATCTGATCCCGAGTGGTCTCTTGAGACACGCGGAGTTGCATCCAACGTCGACTGGGTGAACTCGTGCACTTAAAGCTGTCCACTCATGATTGAAGCACCCAAGACGCATATTAATTCCAGGTCTGCTCACTAGACTTTGTTTTTATCAGGTTTCCTAAAGCCACTGAGGGGGAATAATCATGTGTGAAATGATCTTTGATGCAACGAGGATCATGTGATCCTCACCGGTGAACTTCTATATCTGTATCAGCAGTAGTGCAGTGAAACATCATTGGGTGGAATACGTGCTAATTACGGGGAGATGTAACGGCCCCTCGGCCAATATAGAGATACTTTGCAGTGAAGACAGGTGTGATGAAGAGCTTGGTTAACATGCCTTGTGGTTCTGCGGTTTGCTCTGAGAACTGCCATCTATTCCGCGAATATGTGAAACATGGAATGGACTATGCTGACTCAGCGATCTTACCGTAGTGCCGACGTGCTTGTGTTCGGTACATCGGCATGTTTTAATCTTTCTCGACCGAATGTGAAAGAAGCTCCTAGGTGACTATGAATTCATGTCAGTATGTAATTGTTTTCGTAATATTTACAGAAGTGACAAAAATGACCAAATTCACTGCGCCTTTAAGAGCATTGTTTCCGAACGTGTCCCTCGGCGCCACGCAATGCTGCCCTGCACTAAAACAAGGTCAACTGTGCTTTTGAGTGCATCTACTCGACGCACTCCAAAAAGGTATAATTCAAACACTAGTCGAGCTGTGAAAGAGACGTTAGGAAGTTGGTGTAAAAGAGTCAGCGTGGAATGTGATGGCAGGCGCTTTCCCACCTTTTCTGCTTTGCCTCCTGGAAACAGGCGGAGTGACTCATTCAGCCTGGTAGCTGCTCGCATTAGGTGATGCAACCAGGGGGTCAAGCACTGCATGTTGAGGCATTTTGTCGTTTGTGTTCTCAGGAATCATCCAAACTCGTGACTTCAGTTTATGATTTAAAGGTACAGCGTGTACGATTTGGTGACATCCATATTTTGTACCCGAGCATGCAGGAGAACCTATGGGAGACCAGGGTTGTCACTGAAGCTCAAAACATGCTTAGTAAGTGCAATCTGGGCTATTGTAAAAACATGGTGGCCCCAAAGGGAGGACCCCCCCCCCCCGACTGATGTAAATATACATTAAAGGGCTCATTTAAAAGTGATGTAAAATATGAATTGAGGTGATTACATTCGTAAATTGGGTGTATATATATTTCTAAGGATATAGTGATAAAAAAAAAAAAAGATTTAAATCTGACACACTGCACCTTTAAGTCCCACTAAGCCAAGCAGTGTCAAACTCATTTTTATGCAAGGGCCACATACAGCCATATTTGGACGTAAGTGGGCCAGACCAGTTCAATCATAGCTTATGTAATGACCTATTTACAACAACAACTTAAAATGTCTCCCTTTGTTTTAGCAAAAAAAGTACAGATGTGAAGCTAATGAAAACATTTAAAGTATGCAAGATTTCATTCATCTTTGTCACTCCTATGGGCCGAAATATTACAAAAAATTACATCCTGACATTTACATAATCCCCTAAATGTATTATGGTTCCGATTACCATGAAATGAGTCAATTAATGTAAAGTAGCCCAGAACTAAACTCAACATCTTTTGAGTTTTAATGACAAATCAGGGCAACTTCACCACAAGATGGCTCCAAATCATACACATTGCACCTTAAAACTGATTAATAAGTGTGAAAGTATCTCCTAAATGTAACCAACCGAAACCACACTTTTACATTTTGCAAAATCTTCCCATGGGGCTGGATTGGACTCTCTGGTGGGCCGGTTCTGGCCCGAGGGCCTTATATTTGACAACCCCTCACACATCAGCTTTCAAAAAGCGCTTGTGAGAGCGGGCGCAGTCCCGCAGGTTTCTCATTCAACCTTTTTGCTAATGGAGTTTGCAGATTTCCTCCAGGAGGGAGGCTCAAATGAGGCGGTGGAATGACAGGCAATAGACTGGAAAATATGGGCGAGAGAGGCAGAGAGAGAGAGAGAGAGGGAGAGTGAGGGAGGGCGGCTGTGTTTATTTGGCTTTGCAGGTGCCTGGCATAAATCTGAGTGGGCGATTGCACTTTAAAGTCCACAATTCACCAAAAAAGGTAGACGCAGCTTTCGACAATGAAAATATTTATGGGTCCAACACCTTCATACCTTCATGTTGTTTTCTTATTGATGCTCTTCAAAGAGCTAAAACCGGTTTCAGCTAACTTCCAGGTTTAACACCCGTCTATAAAAGCCAGCACATGGCACCAGCCTTGTTGGGTGAGTAATCACTTGGCTCTGCAACACTTTCATTTGCAAAGTTATTGTGAAGTACACTGACAGATATGAAAGTTGACTGAGACAGGAAAGGTAGAAATAGCAGAAAGATGAGTCATTTTATAAGGTGTCAGGACACAAGCTCAAAGTTTTCAGTTTCATTCCTCTCTTTGCTAAAAAGTGAACTTCAGCCAATTCTTCATAAAGTCCGCAAAGGCAAAAAAGTGCACCTACACTATCAGTGAAACATAATACTGCATTAATTTGCAATATCCCTGTTTGTCTGGGCAAGTGCTCTATAAATGCAAGTGAATGAGTTTTGTAGACTTCATGCTTCATGAATGCTATATAAACTCAGCCTGTGCGTGAGAGACTTTGAACCTATAACGTTCCCTATTAACCTTTTTTTCCCATGTGAATATACAAAGCTGGAGGCAACTGGATAACACATACAATATATTTGCATTTTCTCGTAAATTAGCCAGTTAAGAATAAGCAGTGTGAATGTTTTTGAAATGTCAAGTTTTAATTATTTAATTTAGAAAGTTTATAATGAGTTGTTCATCAAGATGATACAATTGCTTTGATCTTGATCACTCAGCAGAATCAAATCTGAACAGACAGTGATAGAAGCCATCCCCATGGCTCCAACTCACGTATCTATTAATAGAACAGGATACTGTATCGATCACATGACCCATACATGATATGTATATATATAATGTAGAATACAAATGCCAATAATCAATTGTGTCTCGAGGTGCAACTGCAAAAAGTTTCAAATGGTCTATGGAGAAAATGGGGGCCACATGGGGATTTGTTGTTGCAGAACCATGAGTCGCCATTGGGACATTTTTGCTGTGAGGGTCTGAGGGGAGGTGCTGCATCCTTTTCTATTACTACATCCTTGCTTCAACTTCACATCCATGCACACAACTATACTGAGTAGCATCTATTGCTCTACATTATGGCTTAAAGGTGCAGTGTGTAAGATTGCATTGTCATTTCTGTCCCATCTGAAAATATTACATAAATTGCGTATTAACATTTTCATGAATCTATAACCACCTATCACCCTTATATGAGGCCATTCATTTATATTTACATGAGGGGTGGGTCCTCTCTATGGGGTCCGCCATGTTTTTACAGTAGCCCAGAGTGAACATACTAAACATATTTTGAGCTTGAAAGACAACTGTGGAGTCAGAGTGAAGTGATGAATACAACGTGCAAATTCACCTCTAGAGGTCACCAAATCTTACACACTGCACTTAACACAATATAATAACACAATAATAAGTTCGACTTGTTTTCTTTCTATGCTGCCTTTGAAGTCTTGCTTGGGCACATGTGGGACCAATCAACATAATGATCATTGCAATGCTGATTTGGTGCAAGTTTGCAGTATTTGTACTGGATTATTCAAAACATGGACACCGCCAGAGTGGAGATGATGATGCAGAGAATACAGTGGCCATCTTGAGAGTAGAATAGCCAATGCTGCCTGATGTCTCCTCGATCCGCCATCGAGGCCCATGCAAGGACTACTTGAAGAGACTTCAAAGCAGAGATAGCAGCAGCTGCCCAATCACATCTCACTTTAGCCGTATAATAGCATGCAGGTCCCCCCCCAGAGGCGGAAACAAGGATGTGCCATAAATTATGAATTTCCATGAGAACAGATCGGGATGAGTGTGTCATGCAATAATTGGCACAGCACTTAGCTGGGAGTGAAGCCCTGCTGGTGGCAGAGTGATCGCTGCAGGCACCTGCCCGGGAGACACGGCGGAGTGATTTGCAAAGTCAGTGTGACACAAAGGGGTAACCCCCTCACCCTAATTATCATGTCAGACCCACAGTGTCCTGTAGGGCTCTGCAATGCGGTGACCTCGTTTTCATGACGTATTGGGCTGCGTGGGTTCAAGGTTAGGGGAGGGTTTCTTGTTCAAAATGCTGAAATATAAAAGTCTGAATCACCTGGTGATGCAGGAGTGGAAGACAGATGTGGATAGTTATCATCTACAATTAAAGGTGCAGTGTGTAAGATGTGGTGACCTCTAGAAGTGAAGTTGCATGTTTTTATCCATCACCTCACCCTCACCTGGCATGTTGACGAGCCTATGTTAGACTTTAGCTGTCATTAAAACTCTAAAAAAAGGTTGTAGTAGAAAAGAAAACATGTACGTGATGAATGAATTCATGAAATTCATGAAAATGTCAATATGTGATTGTTTTTTTATATTTTTAAAAGGGAAAAAAAATGACCAAAATCGTACACACCGCACCTTTAAAGCGCATACTCAGCACTTTTGAATGATTCCAGGTTTAGGCGTGGCTGAGTTCAAAGATAAATCTTTTATTGCTTTAAAAAAAGGACAGTTTGACCAAAATGTAACAAACTGTGACCTTGCTGGATACAGGTGGAGCGTTATATTCCTGAATATATTGTATATTTACCATACAAGGCAAACTCAGTTTGTCGTCCTTTCCATTAAAAAGCAGCAATGAAAATCAATTAAAATCCCCAGGTCTGTGCATTAAATGGAGAGCTAGGTCTTTAGCTGAGCTTACCACAGCTCAACGATGCTATCACCGCTAAATTGCACTACTTAACACGTTTTACATCATTACTTAACATGCTGATTCGCTCCCACTTGTCAAAGCTTTGCTGGGTAAAGATACACGTTTGACAGAGCTGTAAAATAATTAAGTACAGATTTGAAATGCACATGCAAGTTTAATTCATCCAACGTCTCCAGTTTTTAAGGTTTTTTTGTGTTCTATTCATTCAGCTGCACATGTGAGGATTCATATATTTATTTTAGTTATGCAATGTTCCCCATTCAATTGACTGTGATGGTGCATATTATTATTATTATTGTTGTTATTATTATTATTATTGTTGTTGTTGTTGTTGTTGTTGATGTTGTTATTATTCTATTTGTTTTGCTTTTAATACTATGCAATTCTTCATATAAAGTGAGAACGTTCTCCTCCTTGCATTGTTACACCTCTGGAAACGGAAAAACCTGCAGTTCACAGGGTGGCCACTAGAGGCTCGCAGGAAGTGTGTCAAACCCAAAACCACATTAAAATGGTCAATTCGAGAAGTAAATCAAACATATTAACTTCTTTTTTTCAGACTCACTCATTTTAATTCTACTGAGGTTTCAAATTGTGCATAAGTACGGGGTATAGCCCTTAGCTCTACCCGTGCTCCACCCCTTTTTGTCAGTTTTTGGGTGAAACAGGAAGTAGGCCAACTTAGGCATTGGCAACATGTCCATTGAGTGAACCGCCCACTATGGGCCTCATAATCACTTTATAGAAACCTACGGTTGACGGCACGGATGCTACGTCAATACAGTCTATCTTTCGAGTGTTAGAGTCCATGTAGTTTGTTTTCACTTGTCTAAGACTAAGATCAGTGCCCTCATCCTCTCATTTCTCTCTCGTTTCCCTGCAGATGAAAGAATGAACCGATGAGGTGCAGCAGTGCACACACTCACACAGTCATCACCTTGCTACACTCATCAGTGGGAGGAGGAGGAAGAAGACCTGGGATTGTTTGTTGCCCGGAGGAGGAATTCAAGGTCAGTACATGGTGCACACAAACACACACACACACACACACACACACACACACACACACACACACACACACACACACACACACACGCGCGTGCGCACGCACATTGTTCTCACATGTGTTATTTGTGGAAGTGAATGAATGTATACAACTTTTTTGCCAACACTATATTATGGGATGCCAATGTTTGGACATGGAAGGGAAGATAAAAGAGGGAAAACACCCTGTTAAATCCAAGGCATACACAATTATGCACAAAGTCAAACCCCAATAGAATAAAAATGAGTTAAATAAACTGATTGAGAACAAAGCCATAGTTTGTACCAGGCTTTGAGTCTCCGTTTCACTTTTACATGAATATTCATAAGACTTTCAAAGTACCTTTAAATAGGTTGTTTGTTATTGTTTGGATATGGTTGAGTCATTTGTGCTAAATGAGGATGTTGACTTGAGAGACATTTGACGTTTGCTCTGAATACTTTTTTTTTCTTAAGGTGCAATGTGTAGGATTTCGGTCATTTTTGTCACTTCTAAAATATATTACAAAAAAATTACATACTGACGATGTTCATCAATCATAATCACGTAAATTATCATTATCCTAAAATTAGCCCTGAATATTTATTTACATGAAGAGGCGGGTCCTCTCGGTGGGGACTGACATGTTTTTCCTGTAGTAAAAGTGAACGTACGAAACATATTTTGAGTGTGAATGACAACTTAAGTCTATCATAGGTTCTCCTGCATTCTTAGAGGGGTGAGGGTGAGGTGAGGGATACAACATGCAATTTCAGCTCTAGAGGTCAGCAAATCTTACACACTGCACCTATAAGTCACCACATTACAACCTTAATCGAGGCTTTTATTCCATTCCCCACACACACCCAGAGAAATCAACATTTCCAAGCAAACAATAGGCTGTCCAAGTTTTTTTTATTTTTTATTTTTTATTTTTTTTATTTCCTGTGAAGTCCACATACTGAGAAGAATTCGGATTTTAATTGCTTCCCCACAGATCGCCGCCACCTCGCAGAGAAACTGGGTTAGCTGCGGAAGAAGAGCCCGCCGCTTGCAACCTCGTGCCAAAAATGGCGTCAATCGTGTTTACCGCCACATTGCAGGTTAATTTTGCTGCAGCTATAAAAAGAGGTGCATGCGTGTCGTCCTGTTTTTGTACCAGTGTTGACGTCGGGGGCTTTTACGAAAGGCTTTTAAAGTATCAGTCCCGCGAAGTCGTCCTGACAGGACCGTCGTGGCGGCCGAGTAATCCCGCTGCCTTCGCGTGACAGTGGCTTGTGGAATGTGGAGCCCAGCGCAGGTTGATTTGCCTCATCGGAAGCGCTTTAAGATGAGTCGTTTTAGGTGATGTCTCAAATGATGCAAATCCATGACCATCCTTCCTTCCCTCTGTCATTCATTCCCCTCATCGATCCCTGTGTATTACTTTTATTGTAATGCCTCCTTCCCTTCTTACCTCCTTTCCTCGTTCCCTATTCTCACCTCCTATCTCATATTCCCTTTTCCCAACAACCAGTATTTCTGTCACTATATAGTCCCATCATTCTCTCCTTCTATCCTTCCTTTCCTTGCCAATCCATGACCATCCTTCCTTTCTTTATTCCTTCCTCTCATCAATCCTTGTTTATTAATTTTATTCCAGTGCCTCCTTCCCTTCTTACTTCCTTTCTTTGTTCCCTTTTCTCACCTACTATCTTATATTCCCTTTTCCCAATACTCAGTGTATCGTCACATCAATCCCTCCTTCCATCCTTTCTTCCCTTAGTCCTTCCTTCCCATCTCCTATCTCTCCATCCTTGTTGCCTCACTGTCCTTCCTTCCCTTTCATCCTTACTGTCCTTCATTTCCTTCCTCGTGCTCCCTCTTGCACAACTTCCCATAACTCATTTCCATACCTCTCCTCCTCTCTCTCTGCTCCCACCTTGTCTTTTAATTGTCTCTCCATTACTCTCCCTCTCATTTCCTCCCTTCCTCCCTTCCTGGAGCCATTCCAATGATGTCCTCATGTCTTGAACCTCTCAAATGAAGCCAATCATGGCAATAGAGATGAGCTTGTGGGCTGTGGGAATCCCCCCGGACCAGGTATGCCTGGGACATGGTCCATGGTCACGTAGCTAAGAATAATGTTACCTGCTATATAGGTTGAGAATCCCCTGGACACAGTTAAAGGACAATAGGGGTCAGTTGTTTCATGGTCAGGCAGTGGTGACATTCCTTCAAGGAGCCATTGAGTGTGACATGAGTTGATGAGGGACCAGTATATAAAGATGGATGTAGCGTCCGTGATGTCAACCATATGTTGCTGCACAGTTCTTATAATAAGATGTTCTTATGTGGCCTGTAGTGGGTGGTTGTCTAACTCCTCCTACTTCCTAGTTCATCCAAAAATGGGCAAAAAGAGGCGTAGCGCAGGTAGAGCTGGGTTGGGCCCTTGATGTTGACTTAGCATCCATAGAATGTGGCAGGTGTCACTCAAGAGACCACACCCCTTAGTTATGTACAACTTCAAACCTCAAGAGAATAAAAAGGAATTCATCATAACTACAATTGAAATGTTGTAGGAGGAGTAAATAAATGGGCAGGACGTGCTAGAATGGCACAAACTGGAAGGAATGGGGTAGGTGAAGCCTTGAATGCACAAGGTTGTGGGTTCAAGTCCTGGCCTCTGCATCCATGCTGAGATGTAACGTCACTTTGGATCAAATGGAACTGTGGGGATATCACTCAGCAGAAGTTAAAGGTGCAGTGTGTAAGAATTGATGACATCTAGAGGTGAAGTTGCATGTTGTATCCATCGCCTCACCCTCACCCTTCTGAACATGCAGGAGAGCCCATGGTAGACTTCAGTTGTCAAAAAAATGTTTAGTACATACACTCTGGGCTACTGTAAAAACATGGTGGCTCCAATAGGGAGGATCCGCTCCTCATTTGAATATATATCAATGGGCACATTTAATGGTAATGGATTGAAAATACAGTATATATATTTGGGTGATTATAAATTCTTGAACATTTCTGTTCGTAATTGTTTTGAAATATTTTTAAAAGTAACAAAAATGACAAATCTTACAAATGGCACCTTAAGTGTTGATATCAGGTGACCGTACAACAAGGGCAAAAGACTGTGAATGCCCGTAGAATGGGCAGGTCGGATTGGTGGGTGATTGCTATGGGAGATGTCCATGTTATTTATTCCTTTGCTATAATTATACTTTATTCATCAACTACATTAAACTCAAGATAATGTGTTAGGAGGAGCATGATTGGAACAGAAATGACTGACATTTTACACACTGCACCTTTTCAGATCAAGCTGCAAAACGCCCACAATCAGTCAAGTCTACCTAAGGGAAGAATGCAAAGTCAAAGAATATAGACATCTGTTGGAACTTTTTTTTGTAGATGGTACTTTTCCGCTCTCTGTCGTCTCTGTCAGATTAATAGTCTACTCGGAGAAGTCAACTGTTTCCATGGGACCTCCAGCTTCACCTGACTCTCCAGTGTAAATGCCACAGTATATAAATATATATATATATATATATGAAATATAAAGCCATCCACCATGATATTTGCTGACCTTTGACGAGTTATGGTTTCACCCTCAAAACTGAATTACCAACTGTGCCGTCTTGTAAAACAACAACAGTATTGGAAGCTCTGTTGTTCACATGCAGGAGCACTGTCGAAATACAGAGGGGGAAGGGCTAATTAAAAAGTAACGAAAGTTGCCCCATCAGTCCTCGGTTGTAACTCAGTGTTAATTAGCTCCTGTTTGCGTGCGGGACTGCAAAATGGAGATGGCGAGCAACATTAGATGTTCCTCTGTGAACACGGGAGCTCATGGATGGTAAAATGAAGATGAAGGTTGAGTGACAAAGATACTACAACAGTTGCAGACTAATGCATATTTATATTCTTCGCGGAGCCTCACGCAAACGGTTTGTGTATGAGCATATTCATGATCACGCAGCTGGGATGCATCACAGTGGAATCATCCATTTAAAGGTGCAGTGTGGCAGATTTTGTGACATCTACAGGTGAAGTTGCATGTTGTATCTATCAAAACCTATGTTGGACTTCCGTTGTCATTAAAAACTCAATAGATGTACAGTACGTTCACTTTCATCACTGTAAAAACATGGCGGCCCCCATAGAGAGGACCCGCGCTTCATGTAAATATTAATTAATGGGCTTTTTCTTTTTTTCTCTTGCTGAGGGTCTAGGGGCAGAGGATGTCACCCACCCACCCACTCACCCTGTGAAGCCCACTGAGACAAATTGCTATTTTCAAATGCTGGCTCTATAAATAACATTTGCAAAATGACTCATTATTACGCAACCATCCCATGACTGTTGCCATTTTCTGATGATGCCTGGTGTCACGAAGTAATCCCAAGCAGTTGCCATGAGACGGCACGAGTTCAAAGAACTTAAATGCCCTCTCGAGTCAGGTGATCCCAATCCAAATCAGGACCTTTGAGATGTTCTGCAACATCCCAAATGTGAAAATGACAAATCTGCAAAAAAACAAAAAAAGAATATGGATGTCAACACTTTATTATGGGATGTCAACACTTGGAACAACATGGAAAGAAAGTCAAAAGAGGGAAACAGCCGTGTGCATAAATAAATGACAAATGGCAAAGGGAGGCCCAGATGTCACTCAAGAGGCCACGCCCCTTAATTATGCGCAGTTTCAAACCCGGATAGACTGAAAATGAGTTAGAATAAGTTAAATAAGACCAAAACTTTACTTTGTACCAGGCACCAACATGTTTCATTCACCTCTAAAGTTTTAACATGGGAGTCGCTTTTGGAGTCTGTCAACTGCAGGTGGATGGATTTTGGACTTTAAAGTATTGCTATCTCTTTCTTTTCATCCCCCTCTAGAGACATATGAAATAACAACTTTATTTATTTTCCACTTAGCTGTCAAACACGAGTCTCCGTTTCACTTTCACGTGAATATTCATGAAACCTTCAAAGCCCCTTTTAAATGGGAGTTTGTTATTGTTAGGATATTGTTACCCGAGTCATTTGTGCTAAATGAGGACATCAACTTGAGAGCCATTTTATGTGAACGCAGGTGATCAGTGTGAAAGACAAATCATTTGTGAATAATTTGTGAGTATCAGTTGTGTCACTAAATTTAGGAATTTGGTCCCTGGGGTGGGCGGAGTGTTTGAAGTGTGACTCTCCAGTGGGTTTCAGTCTGCCTGTGTAGAAACAGGCTTCGGGAGGACAACACAGTCTATCACATCAAACACACACTAATTGATATGCCAAATAAAGATTCCTTTGTACACGGCCCCTCCCTCCCCTCATACATTCTCCCTTAATGAATTTTAATAATAGCCAATGGAATACTGATGTGATCTCATTGTGTCACTCCTCAACATATTGAGTAAGTGTAATGTTGCTCTGGGTGCTCCAGTGATGGTGTTTGAGTTACACTGTAATGAACGTGAGGGATTTGATTTTGGAAGTTGTTTTGACTTTGGCTTTAATTTCTAATTTTGACTTAGTTGAAAACAGACTGTCAGAAGGTATACTGTGCCAACAAACATAGCGTCCATGACATCACCCATAGGTTTCTGCAGAGTGCTGATGAGGCTTGTTATGGGCGGTTCACTCGTCAGCCATGCCACAATTTCAAACCCCAGTAGAATAATTGACCATCTTAACATGGGAGTCTATGGAGGTTGACTCGCTGTCAGGGGCAACCTCAAGTGTCCAACCTGTGAACTGCAAGTTTTGGCACTTCCATGCTGGACTCATCTGTGGGTTTTAGAATGAGCGGCATGAGAGCATAGCATCTCACTTACCTTGGGAGTCACATACACAGGGCAACATTTACAATTTACAAAACTAACTAATTCAACCTCCGTATTCAAATCATGCACATGGTAACTACAGTATACTTGCAATAAGGGGGTTGTTCAATCCCCAAATTGTGTCTTACACCTTCAGGGATTTGCACATTATTGGTTTTTGTAACGTTGGATGTCAAATTGAAACATTGCACATACAGCATATTCACCTAATGGTACAAATATATGATTTAGCTCACTAAAGTGCACAAAGTGACAATATTGAATACAGAGGTTAGTGTCTTGTGGGAGGAGCTAGGGTGATGCTGTTTTTGCTCCATACTCTCCTCTTCTTGGCATTTCCAGGTCAAAGCCCAGATTTCAAATATCACCCCTGTGTATATGTTACCGTATACGGGCATAATGATGGATCACATAATATGGGATCTCAGCATTATGGGATTATCAGGTCCTGAAAGTCATTGTGAACATGTTTCCATCTGGTATCGACTACTCTCTGTGCATTAAGCACCTCAGACATACATCAGCTGCTGCCTGTCCATTGCTTGCATGCACCACTGAGCACAGAACACATGCATGATAATGCTGAGAGGCTGAAGCTGAGTGTCTGGCACACATGACCCATTCCTACTGAAAGTGATGTGCCATCAGTTCTTTTTCAAATAACGCTGAGATGTATTGTTTAATCTGTGGAGATCACTCAGGAGGGGGCGTCTGCTTTCCCCCCGAAGAGACGTGCAAAAAGGAAATACGTGGAAATGTGCTTTAAATTCCATCCAGCCAAATTTAGTTCAAAGAGTCAAAGCGAAGTTGACAGTCCAACAAAGTCGGCTACATCCCGCCGCCGTGTGGATTATATTAAAACCTGGTGATGAAACTCTGGGAGTCGCAGGCTGCAACAAAACAGGTTTCTCTTCTCCTGCTTTGATCAGAAAAAGTGTCTGGATGGCGAGGTCCCCCCAAATAGCTCGGAACCCCTACAGCGCCTGTTTATGAACTCGTCCCGAAACTGTCACCCATGGTTGATGAACAGCAGCGCGCCCCGAGTGTCACATCAAACCCTTCCCGCCACCAGGTGCTAATGCAGGTTCCTCTGCATTAGCAGTCCAGCCCCCCGGAGGGCTCTGATTTGTCCAGTTCAGATCGGCTGCCTCATGTGCGGATGAAGTGGTCTAATGAGGCATGTTGGTGAAACGTTGGAGAGCCGGGAGCTTGGGTTGTACCTGGGGTTTAGTGAGTCACTAGCATGTGATTTAATGATGCACTGGATGGATGGAATTATTTCTTTGATCACTCCAAACACTGTGGATGAGGGGATGTGTGTCTGGTGAAACAAAATGTCAGAATAATCCACAGTACGACTCAGCGTCTTTAGGGTTAACCAGCAGCAAAGCATGTAACGATAGCATATGTGACAGTCATTTAATTAAAGGTACAGTGTGTAAGATTTGACATCTAGAGGTGACGTTGCATGTTGTGTCCGTCACCTCACCCTCATCCTTCTGAACATGCAGGAGGAGTACAGGTTATGCATTACTTTCTGGCGCACGCTTTCTCTCTCTCTCTCTCTCTCTCTCTCTCTCTCTGTCCCATGTTGACACGTGACGGGCGCCGGTTGACACGTTGCCAGCGATCGACCGTATTAGGCAACCCTGTCCTAGACTGTACAGCGTCTGTGACATCACCCATAGGTTTGTGCAGAGTCCTTATGAGGCTCGTATGAGGGCGGTTAACTCCTCCTACTTCCTGGCTCATCCAAAAATAGGCAAAGAGGCACCGTACAGGTAGAGCTGGGGTCGGCCCATGGTGCTGTTGCAGTATGCCAGGTCGGCCCAGGTGTCATTCAAGAGGCCACACCCCTTAATTATGCACAATTCTAAACCTTTATGGAATAAAAAAAAAAGTGAGTTGGAAAAAAAAGTAGCATGTGAGTCTATGGGGATTGACTCGGAGCCACCGTCAAGTGGCCACCCTGTGAACTGCAAGTTTTTTCACTTCTATGTTGGCCTCATCCGTTATCCCGGAAGTCGCCACTTGGTCACGACTCATAGTTAACAACCGAAGAAAAAAAACAATGGTTTAGTGATCTAGTTTACACAGGGATGACTAATGGCACTTGGCAGTTGGTGGTTACAATCCTTTTCACTGCAGCTCCGAAACAGATGGGTCAATCTGGAGCTTGCTGCCCTGAGGACGTGAGCACCTGGTTGTAAAATAATAACATTTAAAACTATTTTCTTATTTTTACAACACCCAATATCATCCAACATGTGGATGAAGGCTGGAAATGCTCTTAGAATAATGCCTGTTGTAACGATATGCATTGACTATCACATAATCCAAATAGGTCGCAGCGAAGGTCCGACAAGGACAAACCACTGCTATAAATGAAATGGTCTCGCCACACACCACAATGTTATGACTTGGATTATTAAACCTGCTTTAATGATGGTGTGGGCTGCTATTCTCAAAGCTCACATGGCCAAGTTGCAACAATGTTCCCGCATAGATTAAAAGGTGAAGTATTCAGTATTTGACACCAGATTAAAAAATAGGCCCCTCCTCCGTTATTGTAGAATAAATTACCGTATGTTTTCATAAATGTGTATTAAGTTTACTCTAAACGTGGAAACTATCACAACACCCATTGCTGCATGCTGTTCAGAGTAATCACCTGGTGGCAGGGGACTGTCAGGTGATGAGTTTGTTTTAAAAAAGACAAGAAGCTGAATAATGAGAAAGCATCGGCTCCATTTGTCTCACTCCAGCATCTGTGACTCAAACAGAAGATACATCCACACACTTCCACATTGAATGGTGCAGACACAGGCTGAATTAGAGGAAGCATGATTGGTTGTTTTTGAGGGAGAATTCCTTTTAAAGGTAGTAGTACATGGTATAACACATTATAGTAGAAGTATATTGGAAACGCTTAAGGAAACCCATCTTAGACGCCACCTTATTTATTGCTATGAAGACCAAAGTGGTAGATCCGACATTGGCTATACCTCTATGGTCCAATGCATCATATCAAAGGATTTTTGTACAAATCGTGGAAAGGAGAGAAACCGCCGGCCATCCCAACATAATGCACGCTAGCTGTCATGGTTACTCTGGGTGCCTTGTCGAAATAAAGCTCCCTCCAAATTGGTCCCATTAGTGTAAATAATGTATGTGAATTTCATTAAGCCGTTTTGTCACAGGGTTGTTCACACGGAGAACTTTCTTGCAAACTGAGAATTATTGGACCTGTCAGAACGTCCCATTATATTAGGTAATTAAAGGGCTGATGCGAAGGTTTCGCCCCCTGCAGTTGCTTTTATTAGTCTCAGATATGGCAACAGCTACAGTTCAGAATAGCTTACAGGGATTATAATGATAACAAGGCTGAGAGGTACATCCAAAAGTCGTGAACAACACAACATTTTTTCAGTCGTTTTTACTTTTTTGGGTGTGCAAGGCCTGCTTGGGAAGACACGTGACCGAAAGAAAAAAAAAAAAAAAAAACGCACTTTACCTGATACCATAACAGTTTGTAAGAGTAGACGGCTGCTATGGCGCTAACATGCGATATTAGCTATTTAGAACATCCATCGCAGAATATTAGCTTTCATACAAAATGAAATATAGCGAGGAAGAGACGAGCCGCAAAGTAATGGGATGGAACAAGCGAAATCCAATTACATAGGCGTAATTACACATCAAACTCATGAACAACAATTATCATCAAACATTCACTTTGTCATCTCATCAACCTTTCGCCGAGACGAGGACGCAGGCTGCCAAACCGTTCACGCCCAATGCCTTTCAAACTTCACAGAGTCGTCTCACAACCGTGTGCTGGAAAATGTCTGGGTGGCTCCGTAATTAGGTTGTGGGTTTATGCTCACTTATAGAAGCTTTGGAAGTAGTTGTTGTTGTCATGACGAGGTGAATTTAATCGTGGATACTTTGACGGCCTTTGTGGGATATTTCGGTCATTTCAAGTTTGACGTCTCTGACGTATAGTTGGAGGGTGTGAGTCATAGCGTTTTTGTTGTACAACTACTTCAATTTGTTCCCTTTGTTTTAGTGCAAATGGTACGTTCTGAAAATGTTGAAATTTAAAGGTGCAGTGTGTAAGATTTGGTGACACCCTCACCCCTCTGATCACACAGGAGATCCTGTGGTAGACTTTTTGTCATTAAAAACTCAAAAGATGCATAGTATGTCCACTCGGAGCTACTGTAAAAACATAACAGACCCCGCACAGAGGATCGGTTTCTCAAATCAACTCAACTTTATTTATAAAGCGCTTTAAAACAGCCACAGCTGGACAAAGTGCTGTACATAGGCAGAATAGAACATGAGATATGAAAACAACATCAGAACAATAAAGGATAACCGATAATAATGTTAAAACGATAAAACAACAAAACACTAAAAGAAGAGCAGAGTCTCATGTTGGTTTGAAAGCCAAGGAGTAAAAATGGGTTTTAAGACGACTTTTAAAAATGGACAGTGAGGGGGCTTGCCTGATGAGCAGTGGGAGGTTGTTCCATAATTAGGGACATATTTCTCATGTAAACGTACATTAATGGACACATTTAAGGGATAAAGAAGGGAAAAAATGATTCGTTTAGGTGATTATAAATTCATGAAAATCTCAGTATGTGATTGTTTTGTAAAAATGTTCTAAAGTGCCATTACTGACCAAAATCGTACACACTGCACCTTTCAATAAACTATCCTTTAACAAAACACTATGAACGAACCTCTACTACTCACTACTACTTATGTTTATTGAATTGTCAATAACCATTCAAGATGCCACGCCCCGTAATTATGTATAATTTAAAACCTGGATAGAATAAAAACAACCAAAAAATGTAACTGATTGAGACCAAAACTGGCCTCAAGTAGCCACCCTGTGGACCAACTTTTTCCACTTCCTTATTCCTTTCGCCCCGGAGGTTGCCACTTGAATAGTTATCTTTGGAGTTCTGCAGAGATGTTTTAAGAGATCGCTAACACATGGAAATAATCCAGAGAATCTCCCTTGGCTCGGTGCTTGGGTGAAAGCAGCTATAAACATCCGATTTGACACGTTGTGAGTGATCGCCTGTCAGGCTGAAATACATCTAAGCGTATCCATCTTACTTTGGATCGCACTCAGCAAAAGGTAACATCTTGATTAACAAGTGAGAGTGAATAGAAAGGCAGTGAGCGGGTCTTTGGGCGGTAACTGAGCTCTGCGTACATTCTGTTGTTTTACGACCTGTCTCATCCTGCTGGAGAAAAGCCCAAGGCCCTTCCTATGGGGGCGGGGTTGACAAGTCTTTTGAAAATAGTCACTAATGCTTTTCCGCTGTGAAGCCACTTGAATGGAACTTTGCTTAACTGTGCCGCTTGCATCCGTGGCGCGCTTTTGATTGTTGTGGTGTAACAATAGGAACGTGACTCATCACTTTACAGTGCCAGCAAGGCAGAGAGGGAATGTGGACACAAACGGTACAATGTTCCGCGGCCCACACTTGCTTTTGAGTTGTGTTTTGAGTAACACTCAGTGTTTGCGTGTGTGTGTGTGTGTGTGTGTGTGTGTGTGTGTGTGTGTGTGTGTGTGTGTGTGGCTGACAGAAGCAGTAGAACAGCCATGTGCTCTGCCATATGACTCATATCTAAAGTATCACAGAAAATACATTTATTACATCAGATGTGCTCAAACTGGTACGTGTGATCACCTTTCATGGACATCTTTTTATTGGGAATTATAATGAATAAGAACTTATTGAATATTGTATGTGTGCTATATTTTAAAGGTGCAGTGTGAAAGAGTTTGGTCAGTATTTGTCACTTATATCTGTAGAAATAGAATTACAAAACAATTATATTGAAATTTTTACAAATGTATAATCAACCCAATGTATGACTTGCTATTTAGATAACTCTAGAATGAGGTCTTTCATGTATAGTTACACGTGGAGCGGGTCCACCCTATGGGGGCTGCCATGTTTTTTATCATAGTCCAGAGTGGACGTACTAAACATCTTATGGGCTTGACAGACAACCCAGGGCTAGAGAAGAGAGTAGAGTAAACTTTATTATCCCCTAAGGGAAATCTGTCTTGGGCATAGTGCTACATCTCATTGTTTCACAGAACAATATAAAAAAAAAAAACATCATAGGAAAAAAAACATCATCACAGAAACAGTCATCACATAAAACAGACGTGGACAACATTTATCAGTGGCAACACCGAGAAAGACAGAGATGTTAAACAGTCTAAATTGCAAGAAAAAGTGCTGAGTGCTTAAGTGCTGTGTTTTCATTGCACGCTGCTTTATTGCGCGAGCTTTTAACATTGTTCAGCAGCTTAATGAAGGCTGGAACTAATGATAATCTGAAGCGGTTTGTCTTGCACTGTGGCATACGGAACCTTCTTCCCAATGGAAGAAGTTTGTAGTCAGAGGACAGAGGGTGACTAGAGTCTGGAGAGATTTGTGTTGCTTGTTTAATAACTGACAGGTTGTACACATTCATATGGTCTCATGCCAATCTCAGGCTACCTTACATTTTCTGCATGCTCGAATGGGAAGGGTGAGGTGATGGGTACAATTATGCAAGTGCACCAGTAGATGTCACCTAAACTTACACACTGTACCTTTAATGATGTCACATGTCAAACATCAGAACCATTTGTATTCAGCTCATGGTTCTGCTATTTTGGACCGTAGGGGGCGCCCTGGCAGATACATATAGAAGAATAGCCACAGGTTGAGGTTCAGCCTAATAAACAATGGCTTAGAGGTCTATTAAAGAGATGCACACGCAGCCCAATTTGGCTCCTCCTAGTGTCCCGGCATGGTAACTGCAGGTCAATAAACCAAGAGCTACATTCGCTCTTGAATATCTACACATTGCAAATTGTCCCGTGGGCCAGAATTGGACCCTCTGGGGGGCCGGTTCTGGCCCATGGGCCATATGATGGGCGCCGATCAGATGTGCGTGCCATTACCATATAGGCCAGCATGTTGCACCACCATGATTTTACAGTATCCCAGAATGGACAGACTTGGCTTTTCCCACACATTTGATAGGGAAGGTACGGATTGTTTCGAGTGGATATCGACTCGTGTGGTCTGCCGGGGGATCAAATCTGGCCACCACTTTAGCGCCACCCTCAGTCCAAAATGCCCAACTACAAAAACGCTTTTACAGTCTTCCTCATTTCAAACCATGAGTTTTACTCTTGAGATTTGAAAATAATAAAAATCCATTCGCCAGTCAAATGCAAATGTCCCTTCATATATCCACCTATTAGAACCTTACCGGTGCTGAGCAGCTGTCCTATTTAAAGCCCTGTATCTCTGGTACTTTCCTCTCTGAACGCCTCCATGAGGGACTTCCTTTTACAAACAATATATATAGATGTTTGAATTCACATCTCTGCAGATGCAGCGAGGAGGCGAGAGCCCAATCAATATAAAGACGGGGGCACTCCCTGACATCGCACCGCCCCCGTCTTGGGAACATAGCATGTAGCTTCATGAGTTTTGCATTACGCTAATTCATGCAATGAGGGGAACATAACTTATTTTGTTCCCACTTAATCTCCCTCTTAGTTAATTCCACCGTGTACAAAGAGCTGTGTTCACATAAAATGAATTAGAGAGTGATCCGGTGCAGTGTGATCCTAAATTAGCCTGCGTCTAATGATGTGCGATAATTCTCAAAATGCAGAGCGATGATTTTATTGTGTGAATGTGACTCAGTGCAGCAGGTGATGATTTGGGATCCCTTGCTGTGACACAGTATAGTGACACTAATTAAGCTCCTGTAAAGCTGTGTCAACCCTGTAAAAGGAGAAAGGTAAATAAACAATTAAAGTAAATAGAGCCATAACAAAGTGATTTGCATCTATTAACGCAATATCACGATTTTCTAATTATTAGATTGAATTTTTGGAAATCTCTCATTATTCAGATAAATGATTGTGTGACTCTGACTGGCCCATGTTATTATATGTGTTATGCATAGTTCAATCTAGTATTCTATAAATCAGGTTATGGGAGGATGGCAATTATGGGATTGAACTGACAAACATATGGTTCAATATCTTTTCACTATCAGAATGCTCTCAACATGAATAAAAACAACTATTTATTGTCTGGATAAAAAAGTTCTATAAATCATGTCATGAAGAATTGGCAAGTTGGGGATTGATCTGACAACCTCCTGGGGTCCAGTAACTTTTCACCCTGTAAATCAGAAAATCCTCTGAACAGCAATAAAAACAGTGTATATTTGGAATATACCATTCGATAAATCAGGCTTTGAAGGAATGGTAGGTTTGGGGTTGAACAGGTTGAACATGTTTTCTGGTCCAGGATTTTTTTTAAATGCTCTCAACAGGAATAAAAACAATATATTCCAGGATAATAACGTTTTCTATAAATCAGGCTGTGACAGATATGAGAAAACCTCTCAGTGGAACCTTGCAAATGCTGCTAAGTTGAAATTTCTCAATCTTATCTGTTGACAAAACTAATTTTTAGAACATGGCCTTTAAAGATGTATTTCTATTGAAATGGAAAACGTGCAGATAAATGCACAGTGGGATGATATTGTCACTAGTTAAAAAAGAGTGGTTTTGCCTCAACTGAACAAACCTCATTAAAAATAAGCGTTTCATTATAGCCAAGGAAATCATTGAAATATTTTTTTCATCAAAGTTCAAAGAGAAGAAAAAAACACCTTTTAGAAATGATGCTGAGTGACTGCTGACAGAGTTTCTCATGTTTTATTGATCAAAGATAGAATTGACGGACAGATGAGTTCCCCTCCATCTAATTAACTGATAACACACATTGTTCCATCAAACAATCAAAGTCCTGCGTTCATGCAAATGTGGAGCAACTCTTCACACGCCTCATCAGACGAGCTCGCTCCGACGCCGACTGCTAAATATAGCGCCGGCCCCGTTTCTTGGTTCCCCAACTCTCTGGGGTGTTGGTGGTATTTTTGCACATCAGCATCTTGTTATTGCCCTGAGCAGCTGCTTCGCATCATTCTGCAAACAAAACGCGGAGCAGCGGCGCTATCAACAAACGCGATAGTGTCATCGAGGCGAGGCAGAAAAGGAAATTCAGTCGTGGGCCCGTGACTGACATCGCTGTGACTGACAGTGGCGCTGATGTTTAAATGAATATTTTCTGTGTTTTTGAAGAAGCACCCATGATGCTACACAGACAGAACAGTGTCTTTTACTATTCATTTTGCTTCATGTGATTTTGGAATTCGTCCGTCTTTAATGAATGTAATGCAATTTGCAGTTTTACTGTTAAGGAGCAACAGGGACATGATGCATGATGGATGATGATAATAATGACACAAGCAAACATGCACACCTATAAACACAAACTTAGACCGAACTTGAAGATCTATGTCTATCTATCTACCAATATAGTATATCTATACATCTAGTATATCTAACTACCGACACCCATACATACACATATAATACATAATACATAAACATACACATGAACAAACACACCCATGTCTGCATAATGTAAATAAGAAAACAACACAATGCATTGTTATTATTGTCATCTTCATATTTACACAGACACGCAATAGCGATGAATATTTTATTTTTCATATAGGAGTTATATTACGTTAGCAAATGTATGCCTTTCTATATGATTAGTATTGTCTCCAAAGAGTCACAAACACAGGGTCGTAACACGTGACATAACACTGATCATGAAATGTCATGTTATGAATATGATCCTTCATGTTCTTACACGGGATTCCACTTTAATCTTCTCAGCTTTCTTAATAGATGACTTTATTTGCATAATCACGCCTCATTTGCATGCGTGTCAGTCCAGACTTACGTAACACATGAGTTCAATTGGACAGCATATAGGAATGCTTCACACACGTCGTCTGTAGATCTGCACCGTCGCCATCCACGTTCCCACCTGTCAATCAACGGCTTCTAGTACAGACCTTTGTCTTTACGACGTGTGCATAGGGGCAGAGGGGGGTGGAGTCTTGTCGTCCTTATCGATATGGCCCAGTGTGTTTGCTCAGTGTTGGGATGCAGGCTCAAATGACGAGAGCGGAGAAATGAAGTCCTGTCGCAGAGTGATGTGAACAGCTGTCCTCAAACGTCTCAAACACTCTGAACAGTGTGGACATTTATTTTGACATTGAAAGAAAACTGCAAAAACGCCCATAACCTGCGCAGCGATTCCGTTTGACAGGCAGATGCACTGTTCTATGCGGACTGTGTGTCACATACAGAGAACCTGCAAGGACAACATAATTACTATGTGCTGTTAGAGGTGCAGTCATTGTGGCCACCAAGCTGAAACCTTTAATTCCCCTATACTGTCTATTTGGCTCAGGAGACTATAGCTAGACTTCTGGATAAGACAAAGCAAAAGAAGAAATATATATATATATATATTAGGGTGGTGCATCTCAGGGTATTCATGCATCATTGCTGGGCTATAGGGTCGCGCTGATCCACAAGAAGGAATTGGGTTTTAGCTCCACCCCCAATTTGCCCAATTTGAAAGCTATCGCGGGAAAACATGTGACAGATTAAGACCAAAAGTGTAGTTAGAACCAGGCTCATCCACCTCTATCGTTGGCCATTTCAATAGGGGAGTCTATGGGGATTGACTCGTTTTTGGAGCGCAGCCTCATGTGGTCACCCTGTGAACTACAAGTCTTTCTACCTCCGGGAGGAACACCAGAAATTGGAGGTGGCAAATGCTGTTTTTTTTACCCCTCTGCTGTGCTGAACAAGGCCCTTATTCCCTGTGTTTTCAGACGTCGGCGTCAGAATGTGACAACTTGCCTCATCATGTGTGATTAACCCCGACAGGAAGCAGAGTCTGGTGGCTGCAGGCTGTCACACTCAGCCACTTAGCCAGTCAGATCAGTCCACAGGCATCGGCAGCATTATTTACAAGTTCGCACCATGACTGCACACACACACAACACACACACACACACACACACACACACACACACACACACATTTCCGCAAATCTGTCCATTACTCCTCTTCATCTCTAAATGTGACAGCTCTTAACTATAATCACACCCTGTGATTTGTACTTTAGCAGCGTACACTGAATGAATGAATTAACGGCGCCTGAGTTAAAATGCTTTAATTTTAATTGCACTGACGTGATTTCAAATTTTATCTTTAAATGACCTTTTTTAGACTGTTGCCACGGCGACACTTCTGATATGCCACCCTTTTGACGTTCGATGGCTTAATACATCATCTCTAAATGTGATGTGTGAAATGCAACACTTGGAAAATAAGATGGTGTCGAGGATGAATGCTACATCATGGTTCAGTAGATGACAGAGGTGGAGTTGTATGTGTTCATACTGCGCAGGTTGACCTTTCTAAATGCCAGGATGTGCCAGCGCATGTTGACCCCTGAGTACAAGGACACTGTCATCAGAGTCATGAGGGAATAAAGTGACCTGGATTTTACACTTCTCTGTCGTATGTTGACAAACTAGTGATTCTGGTAATGTTTCTCTAGACAGTCCTTCATTGTACATTGGGCCCGGGTCTTTGGGTTGATGCTCCAAAAGTTCACCATCTTAATTAAATCGATCAATCATAAAAACAAGGAAACACAACAAAACATCCAAAATAATAGACATTGAAAATCAAAATAGATAAATTATGAATAATAATAATAACAATAATAATTCTAATTTATTGTCATCCTAGTCATCTATAAATCTGATTTGTATCTCATACTCAGTTCTCATTATTTTACCAAAGCAGGTTGAAAATCATGTAAAAGAAGTCAAGTCCCTTTGTCAAATAAATGTAATTCATTGTTGTTAGAATAGGAGGAAACGATTCCAAACTGATCCACAGCGAACTGCACCTATTGCATACGAGTAAGTCAGACTCTGCTGTGTTTTCCGTGTGATGGGCGATAAAACGTTGTCATATTAAGCTTGTTCTCCCAAGTCATGTTTTTTTTGGATGTAATCCAGCTTTACAGTTTGCATCCGCCATCCAGAAGCCAGCGAGCAAGCGAGTACATTACAAACCTGGCAGGAGACAAACATGAGCTGCAGGCAGCGGCTCTTTATGTAAGCCACGTCTCAACAACAAAGAATTTGGGGGGAATTTAAAGTGCGTTATTAGCCTCGCATACGTAATGATACACAGCGCCTGTGTACGTCTGTCATGAGCCATCCAGTAGCTGCACACAGTAAACGACTGCGTGCAGATTTCATAATATATTTCGCATGCAAATTAGGCTATATATACACCGACTCATCTCCCAGAAGAATCACTGTCGTCGGGTGTTTAACACTGAGCTGTGACACACTATAGATCCCTTGCTGTCTCACCGCTCCAATGCAGTGCAATGGACTTCATACGCAAGGCCCTTTCACCTTTGATAGGATATGATCTCACTGGCATAGGAGCTGTTGCATAAGTGATTATAGTTTGACAGGTCTATAGGGAATGCATGGACAGTATTTTCAGTTTGGTTGAAACTGAATTCTGTTGAATGCATTTTTTTTTTTTGCTACGTTGATTTTAGAAGATGAAAGTAGCCCTGGTGTCACTCAAGAGGCCACGCCTCTTGATTTCCCATATGTTTCTGCAGAGTGCCTATGAGGCCTAACTCCTCCTACTTCCTGGTTCATCCAAAAATGGGCAAAGAGGCGTAGGACAGAGAGAGAGTTGGGATGGGCCCGTGGCGTTGTCGCAGCATCCACGGAACATGCAAGGTCGGCCCAGGTGTCACACAAGAGGCCACGCCCCTTAATTATCTGAAAGTAGCCTTGGTTTTGTGAAATAAACAGTAGTGTCCGTGATGTCACCCATAGGAGTGCTTATGAGGCTCGTAGTGGGCCTTTCTCTTGTCTGTGACCAAATCTTACACACTGTACCTTTAATCTTGGAAGTAAATAACAGTACTATTGGCTTTGTTGTCTGACCAATTTCAAAATACATGCTTTCACATGTCAAAGTCCATGAATGGTCAGTACCTGCTGTTGTCAAGCTCCCCCCCCCCCCCCCCCCCCCCCCCAGCTCCATATACCTCTGGCTGCACCGTGATGATGATCAAATGCCTGCTACCTTGAACCGAAGAAACATTAATTCCTTTCAAACTCGTTTTTGCTCAAACCCAGATTAATAATGGAGAAAATTGTTGCTCGAGCACAACGTGTCAGCCACGAGCTAAAGATAAAATTAAAAAAAAATAAAAACGCATGAACAACAGGTCAGGTTCTGCCTCCCCTGCGCGGGGCCTATACAGTGAAAGCACAGTGGGTTTGATGCAGAGGCGGAATGAGAAGCCACAGCAGCACGTTTAATGGTGTGCCAAGCTGTCATATACACCGTGGAGAGCATAGATTATGCATATAGAAGTGTTACCCTGAAAGAATGCATCTGGAAGCAGTGGGAGAAATTATGGGAATTATTGGCATTGGAGCATTTACACAGAGGGTGAGATGATGTGTTAGCCCCGGGGGGGCGGGGGGGGGGCTTTTATTTTGAAGGCTAAGATAGAAAGGGGAGGCGCTGGGAACGGAGGCTACTGGACACAGCTGTGCTTTCTTACACGTAAACACCAGGTATGACATAATCACCCTCACAGGAAACTGACGCATTTCAAAATAAAAGCATATTTCGACATTTTGTGGACAATACTAGTCGATTTGAATAAATATGAACAGTTCCCTTTGGCTCAGAAATACAGACAATTTCAAAAGCAAATTGGATTGAGATTGAATAGGGATGATCTTCTAATGTAGGACTTTTATTTTGATGGTTAAGAAAGTGCACCAACAGCAACAGCAACATGAAAATCCCTGCCTACTCCGCCCCCACCACGATGCTGCTGCGGTCACGAAGACATCATGCACGACAGAATGACACACGTAGGAAATAGAGGCATTTCAAAATAAAAGCATATTTCGGTTGATTCAATCTATTTTTTTCTAGCTTCATTGATCAAACAGTGCCCCTTGTAGTAGACCTCACGGGCCACATTGGACAATGACGCGGGCCAGATGTGGCCCACGGGCCCTAGGTCTGTCTGTAATGATGTAATAACGAAGTAAACTCAAACTCTAACTTTTCCAAAGTTGCAAACTCTCTCTGTGTCCGTTCTATCCCCACCCAGCTCCATGTCTCATGTTCTCTGAGCCAGATGTCCGTCTCAAACCACCTGAGATGTGCATCTTTAAAAACGGTAACGTCTCATGGTGACACGCTGAGGCGGGCGGGAGGACGCCTCTCTATTGTGCCAACACTTTGATGACGCCGTGTGAAGTCGTCTCTTTAACATCAGGCTCAGCCGTCTAAGGTGACTCCAAGGAGTGCTGCCTTTTTGAAGACACCATTCATTAGCATTCAAAGGGACCACTGGTCCTCCCCCCACCCCCCCCCCCCCCCCCCCCCCCCCCCCCCCCGCCCCCCAACCGGCACCCCCTCGTCCAGCGCTCGGATCAAAACCCCACCAACAGCAGGGCACTGCGACGTGTGCTGCATTCCGCCGCCGCCGCCTCATTTGCAGTTTAGGTCCCTGTAGATAGATAATGCCACGGTGCAGCTCTGAGAAACATGTCAGGCTGGAGTGAGGGGTCTATTGGCGCGGTGGACGGATGGTACGTCCGCTCTTTGATAAAGCAGATGGAGGTGATGGTGAAGGTGAGAGAGTAAATATGCCTCAATGAAGAACTTTCCTCTTCAAGTTGAAGAGGCTCCTCCATGATACCACACGTCGAGGTCGATTCAGCATTTGGAGTTGATACGCGTGAAGTATTTCCTCTGAGCTTCTGCAGGAATTTTGTCAAGCCTGGGAAAAGAAAAAGAAAAACAATAACATTTGACCATTCAATTTTTTTGGCTTATGGGCAGAGTTGAACAGGAAGGGGGTCAGACAAGGAGAGTCAAAGAAAAGATTAATAAACTGCAAAATGGGAATATCCAGTGTTGAACAAAGAGTCAATCTACATTAAAGTGTTTCCACCAGATTTGCTTTACAGCAGCAGTGATTCAGTGTAGATATGATAAATAGATGATGACTTTTTTTTTTACGGTCATATATTATAATTAATGCCACTTCTAAAACAGGTTTAGAGTCGGATATGTTCAAAAATACTATAGTCTTCTCATTCTGTCCACCACTCCAGATGCTGTTTTCACTCTTTCCCGAAAATGCTCTGTTTTCACTCCTCCTCCTCCCTCACTTAAAAGCTCACAGTGCTCTGATTGGCCAGCTGGTCCAGTTTCTAGTGATTGGTCATTGTTGTAGCGTCTCACCCAATGAGAAATCAGAGAATGTGATACAGAACCCCCTATGTGGAAAAGTATGATTTGCATCCAGAACCTACAGAGACCACCCTTACAAGCCAGTGAAAAAATGTGTCTCATGATTTGCATAAATTAGCCACATTTATGCAAATGTATCTCCTTGCTCCTCTCCTTGGTTATGGCCAAACCACTGAACCCTCTCCATTCTCCTTTCTCTCTCTTTCTCAGCAGCCACTTTAATAGGCTCATTTAAAAGATGTATGTGTCCAGGACACAGTAAGCAAGGTAGTTTTGTCTTCGTGGCAATAACTGGGCCTGCTTTAATTACTACAGCAGATCTTGATACGGCGATGATTACAAGTAGCTTAAACATTTCTTATTAAGGTAATGAACTTGCCCTGACAGGTGGAATGTAGGTATGAGTCAAACCAGTTGGGTTAACCTTTAATTGGGATGTGTTAACACAGCGAACTCCCTTCACTTATCCTGCAGGTAGGGAAACAGCACACGGAGCTGTTAAGGGGGCGGGGCCAGCAACATTTTTGCATGATGACCTATGAACAACAAATTTGACCCTTTGTTTTAGTGCATATGCGTAGAACCCTCCGGCGGGCCCGCCAGAGATGAGCTCTTTCAGGCCAAGAGGAAAGGGTCCGGGAGGACTTCACTCTAACATGTCAAAATAAGACGTGAAAGTACTTTGTGTATGATTCGGTGATATTCAGTGGTGAAGTTGCATGTTGTTTCCATCACCTCACCCTTACCCCAATGGAATGACAAAAATGAGCAAATTCTTACACACTGCATCTTTGACATATACTTTTAGCGAATGAATTTTGGTTCAGTTTGAACATATTAGCATGGTGATGCTTGGCTGGAAGTATTGCCAAGGCTCCAGCCTCCCTGACAGAAGGCCTGTAAATACAAAATCAATGTCTCTTTATTTTGCAAGAACTATATATATATATATACACATGCTCAAATGGTTTCACTTTGCTGATGCGAATAAGTGACCCGGCTAAATTGAGCCAATTCAAACCATTGATTCGGCTTGCGGCAATTAGTTTAGCATGAAGAGTAAGAACTGAGGAATAATGCATGAAGAATCAAACAGTGTTTCTCTTATTCCCTTCCATGGAATACAAAGCCGGACTTTTATTTTGAGGAGTAGGCAAAAGCAAGAGTGATTGATGCCAATCCATTAAAATGGGGCTTTAATTAGCCATATTAAATGACATGCACACTTGATCAACTGGAGTCGATTTGGACTTTTCTTTCCTCGCCCATGACAGATGGGATATTGATGGAATGATAAATTCCTTTTATGGACACTGCGCATTAAAATGCCCGTATATAAACTTTACAGCCTTGCTATTTTATAGAGCCCTTATGCGTGTTTGTGCTTGAATAAGCTCCCTACATGGGAACACAAATTCACACGGCCCCTAGAAGCCTGGATTATGATAAGCAGGGGTTGAGTCTGCGGGAACCAAGAATCAAATGCTTACTTTTAAAGCTGCAGTGTGTACGATTTTGTCACTTCTAGAAATATTACAAAACAATAACATACTGACACGTTCATTCATTTATTGTTATCTAAATGTGTACCCTTTTTTTCCATTAGCCTTAAATGAGCCCATTAATGTATTTTTACATGAGGAGCGGGTCCTCCAATTAATGTGCAGCAGTTCTGTCAGTGCACACGTGTGTTTGTTTCACAGTTTGCATTTTAATGACACAGACACTGTGTCTCTTATTCTTGTGCCTGAAGGGAAGCTGGATTTGCGCAGCAGCTCGTCACTAAGACCGGACGCTGCTTAAGCGATTTGTTGGCATCCTCCGTCCGACATGATTGATCCCTCTAAGAGTCCATAAATGACAGGGGCACATTCTTGATTGATTGCTACGGTGCAACTTATAGCAAATAAAGTGACTGAGCGGGCTAATTAATTTGCTTACAGGCACCCGGGCACTCCCTTCTTATTGGAGTTATATGATGTTGATGAGAATGTACACGGCTTGTTTTACAGTGAGTTAAGTGAGAGGGCTTTATCCTGCAAGGCCCAACAGTCCCCTCTGATTTAAAGAATGTACAATAATATAAATCATTAGCAGCACCACGAAAAAAAATAGAAATTAAAAGAAAAGAAATTGAAAAAAAGAAAAGAAATTGAAAGCAAATAAACTAAATTAAAAAAGGAAAGCAATTATAGAAAAGAAAAGAAAAGATGAATAATGTTTTATTCTTATGGCAATCCCTCTAAAGTTTTACAAACAGCCTCTCCGCCAAAGATAATTTTGCAAAAGTGCATAAATACGTCAACAATTTGTGAGACAATTTAATAATACCACCATGACATTTTCATCCAGCTTCCATTTCATAATGTCACATTTCATGATGCAATTTCCTCATGACACCAATGTCCCCATCAACTTTCAGCCAATCACAGGCTCCAGGGGCTTCTCCTCCTTGTGATCACAGCAGTTACTGGATTTATATGGTTTGAATTTTCCATCTGAACCAAACATGTCATTTAAATTTTTGTCTGAACCCAACCAGAGACCCAACAAATAACTAAACCTCTCATTTTTCATTTACATTATATTCAAAATAAAATGACATGCACACAAATGAAAGAAAAAACAACCACAACAGTCTTGGTATATAAAGGTCTAATGTATTTAACATGTCTCCGAATTTCACTTCATTTCAAGTGCCTCAACAATCAGTTAATGATTTTGTATAAATATAATCTTGTATTTTAAGTGAAACAAAACACCGACTCATGGAGATTGAACACTGCTGTTTTGGGGATTTAAAATTATGGACTATTTTAGATTATACTCCCTGCCATGCACACATCTTAAATCCCTATCTCTGCCCCCTTTATTAACAGTACAAGCTGGAATGCAACATTTAAACTCAGAATTACTTTGTATTAAAAGGTGCAGCGGGTAAGATTTCGGAAATGTTCATCAGTTCTATAACTATTACAAAACAATGCAATACTGACATTTTCAGGAATTCATAATGACCCAAAAGTATTCTTTTTTTCCGTTAATCTTAAATGAGCCCATCAATGTAAATTTACATGAGGAGAGGGTCCCCTCTACGGGGGCAGCCATGTTTTTACAGTAGCCGGAGTGGACAGACTAAACATCTTTTTGAGTATTAATGACCACTGAAGTCGACCATTGGTTCTCCTGTATGTTCAGACGGGTGAGGCTGAAGTGATGGATACAACATGCAACTTCACCTCTAGATGTCACCATATCTTACGCACTGCACCTTTAAAAGCAATCGTAAATCACTCTAATAGGTTCCATCATTCCATTTTTCATGGTCTGTGTACCGTTAGTGCATATACTCTCAATATTGAAGACTGGTCCATATTGCTTCTTGCATGAGAAGGAGCTTATATAGTATGTTATAGTCAGAGCTTGGATGTTCCCAGATTTACATATTGATTACCTTCAGGGGCTTTGTACAACCTCCGTGTGAATCTGCATGAAACCCAACTATAGCTTAGAGATGATTGAGAAACACTGTGTCCACCTACGTGCCATGTTGTTACATCAGTGCTAATCCGCAGTGACAGCAGCTGATGACCTGTGCCACATGTATGCCAACAGCCGAGTCTCAATTATATGGTGTGAAATTGTAGCTGAACTTTTTTTGAGCTCTCAGACAATGTCAAAAAACCCACCACGAGGCAGCGTGGGCAGCGTGGGCTGCAGTGGGTGGGAACAGGGAGGGCTCGCAGGCGCTGGCGTCTCATTAAACATGGCGTGTTGACAGAGTCAAAGCAGAGGTGTAACTTGGCTGCTACAACCAACAAAGTCAGGGGGAATCTCTGCGGCTTAGTAACAGCCCACGTTTTGCAGAAGGAGCTTGTCAGTGGGATAGTGGGGAGGATGTTCTGTGGCTGTTCAGCTGCGACAGAGGTGGGAATCACACAGCGTGACGGCAGGAGACAATGTCTCTCTTTCAGGCTATTCATCAAATTCAAATTTTTAAACCCACCCCTGTGATTAATGTAGTGAGGACAGCATGTACTCTTTTAATAAATGGATTTGCAAATGAAGCTAAAAGAATACATTTGTTGGAAAATAATATAAAATTGGCTATTACTTCACAGTAAATGGCCTTTAAGTCCATGTATCTGTGCGACAGTTTGGGACGGTGTTAAAGGGAACACGAGTTATTGAAAGGTGCAGGGTGTAAGAGTCCAATCATTTTTGTGACTTCTAAAATTATTATAGTACAATTACGTTCCTTTGTTTTGTCACCAAATCGTACACACTGCACCTTTAACCACCAATGGATATTTTGCTAATATGCCACACTAGCATTCCAATTCGCAGGGTTGTGCACCAAAGACTATATATGAAGATGGACATCCGTGACATCACCCATAGGTTTCTGCAAAGAGCTTATGAAGCTCATAGTGAGCTGTTCCCTCGTCGGCCATCTTGCCGATGCCCAACTCCCCCTACTTCCTGGTTCATCCAAAAACAAGCAAAGAGGTGTGGTGCTGCAGCAGCATCCAAGGACCATGCCAGGTCAGCCCAGGTGTCACTCAAGAGGCCACGCCCCCTTAAATATGCATAATTCAATGACCTTAATAAATTTAACCCTTTGTTCACCTCTGAACATGGCCATTTTAAACATGGGAGTCTGAGGATTGACTCGCTTTTCGAGCCAGCCTCAAGTGGCCACCCAGTGAACTGCAAGTGTCTCCAGACTCATCCGTCCACAAGGCGCATTCTATTGTAATAAAAACAAGTACTTCTACAATCAGGTGATTAGCTTCATCAAGTGATATTTTAATTTACTATTTACTAATATCAAATGTATCTGACCACAGACGGTTTATATGACAACAGTGTTCTACCTCGAGGGGGAGTGAAATAAAAATTTTACACTTCAATTTAAGAATTTAGACTTTAATTATTCGGTCATTAGGATAATACAATATACCAGTGTTGATGGTTGAGGGGAAAATAACATAATAAGGATATATGTGACATTGATATGTAAGAGTACATTTTTGAAAACCCTCCGAAGTGTCTCAATGAACCATGACTCAGCCGTTTTGTCAGAGCAAAAGAGAAAACCCCTCTCCAACAGAGCTCAGTTAGCATTTGAAGCGTCAGCTATTATGCTGAATCAGCAGATTAATTTACTAAACAGCTGCTGTGAGTGGTAATGTCGGATCATAAGTTCATTTAATCTTCTTTGTTTTCATTTCAGCTTTGACCGAGACGGCGCTTCTCCTCTGGTGTTATTTGGATTTGTGTTAATCCGGATGGTTTACAAACAACGTTGTTGGTAGATGTGATATTTGATTTGGGCGCTGAACTGCCCAGTCAGCATTTTATACGGCGTGATTAGAAATGTGAGTGGAGAGCAGCGCTTCACAGTGCAGTCTGTGGCAGTGACTCTCAACTGGTGGGCCACGGCCCAAAAGTGGGTTGCTGACTAGTTTTCAGTGGGGTGCTAAAAAAAATGGAAGAAAAGAAAAATCTATCCAGTCCCACTTCTTAACAATAGGCGGCGATGATGTAACGCTAATAGACACCCATCTAGACCTTTGTTAGGGGGTTTGTGCAACCATCCATCCAACATTTTTCAAATTCGCCACCAAAGCTAATTTCTCGATACATAGTTGATTTGTTTTGAGTGGTGAGAGGTCGCGGTGACATCATGACTCAGCAGAAAAAGACTGAAAAGGCACCAATGCATTGGCAGAGGCATATAATCACATGTTGGTGATTCCTCTTCATAGTGGGGCTGCAGACTTAAATAAGCCTCATGTCTCTGGAGGTGGAGATGACTATATAATGGAAAAAAGAACAAATCGTGGTCATTTGAAATTGTTTTTTCCCCTACGACATTGGCTAGACGGCTGTGTGACAGTGCATAGTATCCACTATCACACTGATACTGTTTAATTTGCCATCCACTGCGACTTCATCACCACCTGTTCTATCCTTCCTGTCTGATGTGGCGGGGACAAGAAAAAGAAAAAAAGAAAAGATTATTCTTTATTAGAGAGAATGAATTAAACTGAGACTTCAAAAAGTTCAGCTCCGTGTCGACTTTAGAGTCTATGTGCTTCTGTTTAGTCCCGTTATTGAGAAGTAGCACTTGGTTCCAAGTGGTTATGTGCGCCGACAT
This sequence comes from Chascanopsetta lugubris, assembly GCA_016785325.1. Lineage (NCBI taxonomy): Eukaryota > Metazoa > Chordata > Actinopteri > Pleuronectiformes > Bothidae > Chascanopsetta > Chascanopsetta lugubris. The sequence goes on from JAFBJT010108555.1 coordinate 35,486, forward strand.
GGTGGCAGTATTCAAATGACACATTCATTGAACAATGGTTTTGAATCAGTCGTTGTCTCTAACTCTATGGATACACCATGTAAAGATGCAGTCTGCAAGATTTGTTGACATCTACAGGTGAAGTTGCATGTTGGATCCATCACATTGCCCTTCCCAGTTGAGTATGCAGTAGAACCTATGGTGTGTTTAGAATGTCGACTCTGGGCTACTGTAAAAACATGGCGGCTCCCATAGGCTGGACCCACTCCTGGTGAAAATATGCATTAAAGGGCTGACTGGTTATGCAAAAAGCAAGTCATACATTTAAGTCATTTTACATTTGTGAAAAAAAGTCATAAAATTGTTTTGTAATTCTATGTCTGACAAAAATCTAGCAGCATTTTACACACTGCACCTTTAATTCTGCTGTGCCTGGAATGTAATTACCAAACAGAACATAAAGACAGTTTCTGTCCCTGTCCTGCACGAGGAGTTTAACTCTTTAATCAAACTGTGGTCATGGCAAAGTGTTTGCTTGTGCCACCAGATACAGATTCTTAATGTCATGTATTTAGTACTTTGGCATTTGCAAACAGTTAGAAATGCTCGAAAACACATCTCAGGGTGCAGGTTACAGCCATTAGTTCCTTTCTCTAACATGTCGTCCTTCCTCTCCTTCCTCTCCCTTCAGGTGACCCGATAAACCCAACAGACACAAATGTGACAAACTAGCGGAGAGGAGCTGTTATCAATCAGACCCGGCCTTCATGCCACGAGGCAGCATGTGTCTGGATACCTGACCCGACGACTAACAACTGTAAGTACCAGAGCATGGAACATATGGGGGATGAGATTAAAATAATATCCATCTGTTTCTGCATATAAAATATAAAACATTTTTTTTCATACATATATATTTATATATATATATATACATATACATACATACAGTCATGCTCTCCATTTGTTTACCATAGCATGAAACGGAGGATGAGATTCAAACCAATACCCATCTGTGTTTTGCATACAAATCAAATGTTACTTTGTTTTTTAAATTATTATTATTATTTTTTTATATAATTACTCATGTTCTCCATTGGTTTAAATGTATCTGTAAGTACTAGTGCGTGGAACAGATGGAGGATGAGATTAGAACCAATACCCATCTGTGTTTGCGTAACAACAACTATTTATATACTCATGTTCTCCATTGGTTTAAATGCAATTTAATTGCATTTAATGGTATTTTCTATAATGACAGTGGCAAAACGACACAGAAACAGTTGTTACAGCTGGTGTTTGTTGAACCAATGTCCTCTGCAGGTATGAGTTGACAGTTGCCGTGTACTGCAGTAATCTCATTCATTCATTAATATGGGGAACTTAATGACTTGATGCAGCTGCTGGAGCTCTATAAAAAGGTAACCAGGTCCCTTTGTGGTGTTTCATGTGAGCACATAGACGCCAGACTTCAGAGAGGGGAAGCAGAGCTGGGTGGTGATGAGCAGCGTCCAGGGGAATGAAAAAACTTTTTCATTTTAAGCTTCCCCCCTAAAAAACCCAAAGTCAGACTAAAACTGACACAACTTAGTCACCAGAGGACTGAGACACTGTTTTAGCTGTTGACCTTTTGACTTTGTGAAACACAGATAGATTTGTCTTGTACAACACGTACACACGCACACACACACACACACACACACACACACACACACATTCTGTACAGGACAGATACAGAAACCCCACAGACACCCCACACATACATTCCCACACGCTGCTGTTGCTATATCGACCACTTGTTTGTGACTGTGCAGAGGCTTGTATCAGGGGAGTTGTCAGACTTGAGTCTGGACACATAAGAAACTCTTGTGATGTATAAGGCATTGTTAGTTTTCTCTCGGGCTTTGATGAATCCAAATGTTACACTCAAGTAAATATCAATATCGACCCCAATCAGTATTTAGTTATGTCGCCTTTGGGGACAATGATCAACATATCAGGGCCTCAAGTGTGGACAGATATTTGACTTAAGTGTTGTTGGACCCTCAAAGGACTTTGCACTTCATGGGGTTCTGTATCTTGCTCAAGGACACTTTGGCATGCACAATGAGTTGTGACTGGAGTTGAACTTTCAACCCCCTCAGCAGCCATAGCTTATCCTAAAAAAGTAATAAACAACCCAGCATCTTGCTTGTGTACATAGTTATGAGTATCATGCACCTTTGATGCTGCAGCATGATGAACCTGAAGAACTCCATATTTCATAAATACATGCAGTATTAACTCAGCATATAAAGTATGCAGCGGATTCAGAGTGCTCTCTAAATTCAAGTTGGCTGATATCGCTGTAAACAGAAGAGCTGGAATGAATGTGCAGCCTTTGTGTGATGCCTTGTTTGTGTTGATCTGTGCCGTTGCCCCGGTTTCCAAGTGAAGTCGAACCCAAACGAGCTCTCCGGTAGAAAGAAGCTTTGACATTTAGCAGGATAAACAAACATCAACCAGCAACCTGCAAGAGATCATTGCCTTGCACTCCAGATAACCCTGGCACCCCTTACATTTCGCTGAATGTTTGAGACAATTCCAACTTTCCTCGACATTCCACACCTATTCTCCTTGAAAGTGCAGTGTGTAAGATTTGGTACTGGCGAAGTTGCATATTGCATCCATCACCTCACCCTTTCCATTCGAGCATGCAGGAGAACCTGTGGTAGCCCTCAGTTGTCAGTAAACCTCAAAAGATGTTCAGTATGTCCACTCTGGGCTATTGGAACAACATGGCAGCCCATATTTAGTAATATTTTTTTTAAAGTAACAAAAATGGACTGAAGTCTTACATCCTGCACCTTCAAAGGCATTGTGCCACATATGCACCGTCAGCGCTTGTGTTGCTTGCACTGTAATGATGGGATGATACACTCAGCACAAACTCTGAAGTTGGATTTGTCTCTTGTCCCATCTCTATCTCTCTCTCTCTCTCTCTGCAAATTGGCATCGTTTACTGCTGTCACCGCTGTGCTCATTGCCCCCCCCCCCCCCCCCCCTTACTCCCACACCCCCCCCCTTACATTATCCCAAGGACAAAGCTGCCATGACATTGAGTTAATCCATGCTAGTTTCAATTGTGCTTTGGGGGGAAAAAGAAAACAGATAAAGAGCGCAGGTAAGCAATGTGTCACACTGGAGGGAAAATGGACGACTGCTGTGATTGGATAGAATCTGTTTGTTAAATTGGGTTGATACCCACCCAGAGATGTTATATGGAGGCGTCGGGCATATGCCTGTAAGGATCTCTCCCTCTCTCTCTCTCTCTCTCTCTCTCTCTCTCTCTCCCTCCCTCCCTCTCTCTCTGGGATTGATGAGAGCACTTTTGTAAAAACCCCAAAATTGCCCCCAAAGAGTGTCAAGACACACATCCAGTTAAAAAGAAAGAAAATGAGCATTTGATGGAATCTAGGGCAGGAGAACTGCAGGGACATTTCTCTCCCTCACTATCATGATCGTGCCACCAGGAGACTTGGAACACTCTGGCAGAGACAGAGAGGCTGTTGGAAGGAGAACTGTCTGCAAACCATATGTCTTGCTTTTCCACTGGAAAGGGAAGTGGCATTCACAGAAAAGTTCAGCGTCAGAGATATACTTTTATTTTTTTACCAGGAGTCTAATTATAGATACGTCCATGTCGCACGCTGCAATGTGAACCTCAGCTAAGCTTTCATAAAGACAAGAGAATGAAGTAAACAGGAAGGGAGAGAGAGGAAGGTTATCAACCTACTGTATGAATGTTGAAGTAAAGCCACAGTTTCACCTAAAAGGGTTTGTTGGCAATGGTAGTTGGACATATGTCAGAGAATTGTAAACAAAAATGTTTTACTTAATCCATACTTGGGTTTCAAGGACAATGGTCTGACTGTTAATTTTACACAGATGTTAGTTGAGTTGTGTGGGCTGTGTTCAACTGTCCTTGACTTAATGTTTAGGCTTGACAACTTACACATACAAGTATTTGCCACATGACTATGACTATTCAACTCAGGTTCAGCCTGATCTAGTTTTGACTATAAGCTATGTCAAAAAGTAAGTTTTGAATCTCACCTTAAAGGTAGAGACAGAATCAGACTCAGAGATTCTAAAGAGCAATAGCGTCCCTGCATGTGGGAGAATTCCCAGCATGAGTAATGACGACACGGCACTCGAAAGCACTTCACAGGGAAACCAATGAGTCATCGTTATTGGGTCTTTAATACAGAAGTTTGCCTCCAAATATATTTGTAACCATCTGGGCTCTCCTCATGAAGGAAACGGCCAAGTGCCTCTTGAAGGGGTATTATTGGCAAATCAACTCAATTAACCAGGAGGTGAATCATGGAACACTCAAAGATGGCAAAATGTTTGCTCTGAAATACTCTTCTTGAGCTTGGAATTGCCTTCCTCTTCCGTCTCGTCCCTGTGGGACACCAAAAAAAAGATGATGGCAAGTTAATACCGTCGCGCCATCTATCGATCGTGCTTGTCAGATTTTACAGTCTAGCCTCATTCATCGCTCTGCCTTCCCTCTCACTTAAGAGTTCCCCGGGAACCGAGGTGAGCCCGTCCTCTAGCTGACAAACTCCCTCATCCATCTAGGTCCCCCCATTTACAGCTGCGCTCAGGAGCCCCCATCATGGTTCATTAATCCTCCTCATTAAAGCCATGCCCCCCCCGAGACTCTCGTTATACTGTATCATCTATTCCCACATGTCTTGTTCCAGACTTTCATCTTTGGCAGCATGTGCAGATGTCATGAATGTGCCATGCTGCAATATCGTGTGTGTCAGGGGTTTTTGATGTCTCTGTCAACGGCACAATCTGGAAAAACCTGGAAAGTCAGCGACTTGCTAGGTTCCGCAAGCAAGTGGTAGCATGCAATTAGTTTCCAAGGTGCAGCAGACGTTGGACATGGCCCAGAATGCAGATTTAGATAATTGATTCAGTGCTTTAGACCAGTGGTTGTCCACTTGTCCGTCTTCAGCACCCATCATCACCCGTTAATGACGAGCCACGACCCAAATCTATATAAGAAAATCCATATTTCACGTAGCGCGTTGTCGTACTTGCTCAACTAGCGTGAGTACAAAAAACTTTGCTGGTTTTCTTGGTCCGCGAAATTGAATTTCGGGCTTTATCGCCACCTACTGTTGAGAAGTGTGAATGGACAACACTTTGATGCAATAAAAGCCCCCTTCAAAATAAAAGCATATCAGCAATTGATTTCACGACCCACTTTTGGGTCCCGAAGTACCAGTTGAGAAATTTGGTGACTTCTACAGGTGAAGTTGCATGTTGTATCAATCACCTCACCCTTTCTATCCGAGCATCCTGGAGAACCTCTGGTGACCCCAAGTTGTCATTCAAGCTCAAAAGATGTTTAGTATGTCCACTCTGGGTGACTGTAAAAACATGGCAGCCCCCACAATATGCAATGTTTCTGTAATATTTTTAGAAGTGACAAAAGGGAAAAATCTCACACACTTTACTGGTCGAAGTCAAGTTCAAATCCCTTTGTCAACTTTGAGGATCAATAGGCACGACTACGTTCATCTGCACACCTGGGGCTATGGTTAACTCCCAGAGCAGCAGAATCTAGTATCTCTGTGTTTGTTGCCATTACTCTTCGTGTTTTGTTTTATTGCCGCACTCCGCCGCCGACCCTCGTCTGGAGAGAGGGAAAACAAATACGCTCTTACAGCTTGAAAAAGTGATTTTAATTCCATCTGCTCCTCAGCTTGTGTTAAAGGTAAAGTGCTCGGGACATCTATATTGACTTGGCTTTGAAATTGTACACCCACAAGCACCAGCTTTTATCAATGGAACTTTTTTTATCCATCATGGAAATAACTGAGACCCCAAGACTGCTGCCCAACTCCTCCTACCCCCTGGTTCATCCAAAAATAGCCCAATGGGGGGAGCACAGGTATAGCTGGGGTGGGGCCCATGGTGCTGTCGCAGCATCCATATAACATGCTAGGTCGGCTCCAGTGTCACGAGTCCATGCCCTTCACTACGAACAATTTCAAACCCCAATAGCCCATTCACAATCTTGTGGAAATGACCTTGGCTAAAGGTGCGGCGCGTATGACTTGGTGACATCTAGAGGTGAAGTTGCATGTTGTGTCCATCACCTCACCCTTCTGAGCATGCAGGAGAACCTATGGTAGACTTCAGTTGTCATTAAAACTCAAGATGTTTAAGTACATCCACTTTTACTACTGCAAAAACATGGTGGCATCCATAGAGAGGACCCGCTCCTCATGTCAATATACATTCATGGGCTCATTTTAGGGTAACGGGGAAAAACAAACAAAGAAAAAAAATTTTTTAGCTGACTATAAAATGATGAACATGTCAGTATGTATTTTTTGAAATATTCTTATAACCTTACACACTGCACCTTCAAAGGCCATGAGGTCAAACAGTAGATTTATGTCAATTCCACCCAATAAGCACCATTCTCTTCCTCCCTCAGCTGCTTAGGTCACATTGTGTAAATAGGTTTCACGGTGCCTTTCACTCTGCACTTTGGTTTGTAATCAAACAACAATTTGACATCTCATTTTCAAAATGAAAATCTCGCCTCATGAAAAAAAAAAAGAGTAAGGACACTGATTCAAATTTACATCATCCTTGGACTGGAGGACAACTGAAATTAAATTATCTAGCATTGGGTTGTGATTTAATTTGGATCCGCCACGGTGATCTACAACTTGTCCCTTTATTAAAACTAAAATAATAGTTTCTCATTAAAATGTGACAAAAGTAAAATGTATAAATAAGAAAAACATTACTGTTTGACCTAATGCACTTTATTCAGGCAATATGTAGATGACTTTGGGTTTGCTGGGGACAAGTTATTTAGTTTTCTTTCAAAAGCAATTGAATGTCTGAACCATCCTCTCTAACACATTGTTCGACACTTCCCACCTTTATCCATCACTCTGTAGCTCTCAACTGCTCTGGGTTTGAAACCCACCATCACCCCTAAATGACGAGCCACAACCCAAATCAAGGGAAAATGTCAACTACTCGAATGTATCTCATGGAAAGATGGAGGAATTAAAACCTGTGATAGTACAGTAGAAATGATAAACAAAGATGACCAGCAGGGGGCGATGCTAGAGAGGGAAATAATAGTTAGCTACGGTTAGCATACAAAAACAAACTTTCCAGGTTTCATCTACCTGAAAAATGGTCGGTGTCTATCAGGCAGTACAGGGCATCACTGCTCCCTGCTTCTTCCTAATAATGTTAATAGACAGCACCCCAATGCATAAAAACAATCCTCTTCAAAATAAAAGCCTGTGGGTTTTTTTTTCTTAACTTTTCTGTCACTGAAAGACTTTACTGAATATGGGTCTGTGACCCACTTTTGGGTCGCAACCCACCAGTGGAGAATCACTGTTCTTTATGACATCGTATAATGTCCACATGCAACATATGAGTTGCATAAAAAGCCTCTTCAAAATAAAATCATATTTTATTTTTCCTAATTTTTTCCCCAGGCTTTTCTGAAAACGGGGTAGCGACCTACTTTTGGGTCGTGACCCATCGGTTAAAAATCACTGTTCTGTATGACATAGAATTACATCGACGTGACATACGCTTTGCACATAAAATCTTCTTCAAAATAATTATTAACTTATTTTCCCCTCTGCAAACAGGTCTGCGACCCACTTTTGGGTTGCGACCCACCCGTCACTATTGCTAATACTACTGTATTTAAATAATACATGTTTGATGTAATGTATGTTTTTACACGAGTAATTAATTGTACACAATACACATAATTTGGTAATAAGTTTAAGCAACCAAAAAATCTAAGGAGCCAATTGAAAGCCGAAAGAACTGGCTCTTTTTAGTGAGCCGAGCCAAAAGAACCGGTTCTCTGAAAGGAGCCGTAATTCCCATCACTACGATGAATATGGTCCCTCAAGCAGCACATGCTGAGAGTTTGGGTTGCACCAGCTCTTTTGCATACGGTTGCCCTCTGCAGGTTCAGAGTGTATCTGAGTGCAACTTTTGAATGTGCTCAGTGAATTGGGATTTGACACAACAATGTGCGTTGATGTGGTGCTTAATTTATTACTTTGATATTCCTTGTGTTATTTTCTGTTTGGATATGTTGTATGGCACCATAACGTTGTTTCACCCCGGTTTTCCTCAATCTCCCCGTTCTGTCTCTGCCATATTGTTTCAAAAGTGCCTTCAGTAAAACTGATTGCCTTGCAAGTCATTGCTTCTGATTCATTTGTGCAATTTATATGTAATCCATATTACAATACTACACACGTCTATATTGAGCTCTGCAGGGCTGATTTAACCCACAGTTCACCTGCCTCCTATATCAAAGAGCTATTCATACATATAATACCCTTT
>JAFBJT010108556.1:8655-35595 GCA_016785325.1 Chascanopsetta lugubris
CACTGCAGCTGTTGTGACACACTCTCTCTCTCTCTCTCCCCCTCTCCCTCTCTCTCTCTCTCCCTCTCCCTCTCTCTCTCTCTCCCTCTCCCTCGGCCAGGCGGGAACTGTGCTGTACTGCAGGCGAAACAGAGGGGATAAGGTGTTCATCCCACTAAGCCCCGCCCACCCGGCGCCGTGACGCGCCTGTGCTGTGATCCAGGTCAAACCGGCCTGCACCCCCTCAGGGAGCTGCACAGACCTGAGCACCTCGTTTATCCAATCTCCTTACAGAGGTCTGGACAATTTCTCTTCCACATTAAAGGTGCAGTGTGTAAGAGTCCGATGGAATCAGTTCCCAATGAAAGGGAAACAGAGATATCGGATATAATTATTCTGATGTCATATATGTGTATAATCATCTCAATCTATGAACAATACATTATATTGATATCTATGTGTGTGTGTGTGTGTGTGTGTGTGTGTGTGTGTGTGTGTGTTTACAACAGCTCATGTCTAATGAGGCCACCGTGTTGCTCCACTGTGTTTTTACAGTAGCTTAGAATGGACAAATTAAACTCCATGGGGGGGGAAAAATCTCCCAGAAAATTCCAGTGTTTGCCATGGAAAGGTGAGGTGAGGCTGCAACATGCAGATACACCCCCTGCACACTGCTGCACTTTTAAAGGTATGTATCCAAGCGCTAAAAGCCCCCCTAATTACCCCCCCCCCCCCCCCAAAAAAAAAGAAGCCAAGGCAACAAAGTCCATTCAAACGTCATCCATTCACGTGATGATTCCCTTTGGATTCACCATGAACACATGCCCATCATCAGATAACAGTGACACCATCCATCGTTTCTCAATGAGCTGACTCAATCAACGCAAACACCGCCGCCTCGCTCTTATTGGCAGGAGTCTCGGCACAGCCCGGCCACACTCTGAGCATTTCATCTGTGCGCTCCCACAGGGGATGGACCTTCTGCTGGAGGATAGGAGGGACACCAGTGACACCTAGTGGACACTCAGGCAGGAGGACAGGTGTCCCTGTGGCAGCACCTTCGGCGTTATCCACAATGTACAAGGAGATTAAAAAGGTGCTTTCAGTGGTCTGTTCCAGTGTGGATGGACACCCACAGCTCCTCTCGACCTCTCACACTGTCATATGGTGCATGTGTGTGCAGCACACACTCATCGCATGCCACTCACACACACACACACACACACACACACACACACACACATGATGGCTCAGTGTCTCACTGACAGATACAGCATGGGATACAGAGGCGACTGGAATACAGACAGATGGATAGATGTACTTCATCGATTCCAAAAATAGAGACGTGTGTGTAATTATTAGGTGGCTACTCTAATGAATAATAACAAGAGACTAAAATCATGTAGGACATTCAAATGTAAGAATGTAGAGGTCTACCTGTACAGGTCCAACTGATTGTGTTCTGTCTGGTGAACTCACTGATTGGTTCTGGTTCTGACTTATTCCAAATCCTTAAACATATTCCACAGACAGGGATCGTAAAAAACAAAACAAAAAAAACAAACCAAGGTTCTGATGATTGATAGAGTTGCGCCAGTGTTCTTTTACTTTGCCTTGTTCCTTCTCCTTGTGATGTATTTGGTACTAAAACACTTGGACTGAGTTTCTCAATCTCCCCAACCAACCCCAGACGTGACTGAAGAGCCAAGGCCTGTGATGTCAGAGCCCTTAATCTTTTGGAAGAGTTCACCAGGGGAACTCAGCCTTCACAGTTTGTTTAGAAATTCATTTGTTTCTTCGTACTCTTTGTGCTCCCCGTAACTCTTAAAAAGTGTTCTGCTCTTTTCTGCAATGACCTTGATTTTCAAAATAAAATCTTAGCAAAACAATCTGTGGCCTGTCTCATTCTATTTTAGACTTGTTATGTCCGGACAGAGCGACATCAGGCGGCTCGCTCTGTGGTCAAAATGTAAACACCTCTAAAAGTACGTGTGAGTCATGTGTAATCAAAAAGCCGCCTAGCTGCTCTCGCGTCTCTCCATGTGTCCTTCTCCTCCCATTAACTCCACCACTCAGGCGTCTCTCTCTCGCCTAATCAGCAGATGAGTTTGGGCCGTCTCCGAGAGGCCTGGCCCTGATTTCCCTGGGGCCCTTCCAGATGGCTCGGAGCATTAGGAGGTTCTGACAATCTGCTTTGGACGACTTTGGTTATGAGGGCCATGGATCTGGAGGTAATGTGGCAGCGCTGTCTGCCAATGAGATGGACCGTTGACACAGTCCCGGCTCCGTTTTCTGCTGCTTCGCCTGAAATGTGCTGCGCAGCAGCAGAGCGGCGCATGGGGCCAAAGCCTGACATCCAAACTGAGATGGTCCGCTGCAGAACCGTGTAAATATTTGGGTGTTCTGCCAAACTCTCCAGCCACCACCAACTCGTTTAAAATGACTGACTTGCATTTTGTTTTTTCCATGTATGACCGACCCTCGCTTTCACTCACTGCCTCTGAAATCCCTGCACGTCAGCAAGATTTGTACAGGCGGCTTCATCATTCCAATCACATCCACCGCAGAGGCCATTGATCCTGAGAAATGTGGGGCAAAATGGCTGCATCTAATAAATTAGTTTGACCTTTGGCAATGGCTGGATTATCCGCCTACATGTCTGTCAGTGCTCATCACAGTGATGGCCTTTGCAGTGCGTGTGTGAGTTCGGAGCGAGAGTTGTTTGGAGCTCCCCTGATCACAAGCAGAGTTTTGAATCCGGCCAGAAAGTGTTTCAGGAAGTGGTGAGATGTGCGCACAGCCCCATGCATCTGCAATGTGTTGAGGGTAAAGTCAAAGTGTACACATCCACACCTCATGCGGAGGCATTGCGGGTTACTTAGTGAGGATCTCGTGGATATGTCTGCGTATTGATCTTGGGAGTCCTCGGCGGGTTTGTGCTGACGGCCGCACCGTCAAGTGATTTATGAGATATCCCCTGGATGGGATCAGCAGAAATGAGCGGGCTGATGCATCTGTATTCTCAGGTGTGTGTGTGTGCAGGTGCCCATGTGAACCCATCTGCACAGCATCATTTCCCTCAGTAGGAAGCGTCATACGTCTTCCATGACAGGTGACCACTCACTCTAATGTTCATACGTCTACTGCAGTTGTTGAAGAGTGAGTCTCCCATTGAATATCAAATACACATTACTTACAATCGTATACATTTGGGACCAGAGTCTGAAGAGCAGCGATCGCAGGATGGAGCCACTGCAGAGATTGCAAGTGCAGTCTTAGCTGTCGATCATGACCTTTGACCTTGTTTTTATAGCATCAAAAAACACAATTAAACTACATCCAATGACAGAAAACGTCTTTATACTTTTTTGAAGTATTTTTGTAGTGAGGTGACTTGTTCAATGCAGAGGAGGTGGGATCTATATCATATGAAGCCAGCTACTGGGTGCCGCTTCAGATCTGGACGCAGATGCAAATTAAAGGGATAATCCACATTTATTTTCATTGACATAACAAAGCTTAAAGAAACTGTTACATGACCACTTCCTGTTTTCTTCTATTGCTCAATGATGATAACCAAACATGTGTAAGATTGCAGGGCCTTGATGAAGGAATCCACAATGAGTCAGGAGTGTGCTGCTTGATGAAGATCAAAGTAAAAATGAAAGCTAAGAGAAAGGGCTCATCATTTCTGCAGCCTGATCACTGCTGCGACGTTTTTAATCAAACCACTTTACTTTTCGTCTTACAGTGCCCTCTCTTTCCAGAAGCGACCACTTCCATACCAATCACATCCTCTCTATGAAATATGCATAACAGGCACAGCTTTCATCAGTGTGGCTCCTCATACATTACCATCTCTCTCATTGATCTTTCCCTTCTCACCTGCAAGTCACCCCTGCAGTTTGGGGTCTGCCTGTCAGTTACAGTGTCGATGTGTAAACGCTTTTCTGTTGTGCCATAAAGGACATGTTCATGATGCAACTTCAGTGTTCATTTGTTAAGTTCTATAAAGATGCAGAGTGTAAGTCATAGGTGAGATTGATGCATACTGGTGTTTTTATGGTGTATACTGTAGGAATTGTTTTAAATAATCCACTTGGAATGAGCTCTTTATATTTGCACCCAGAGCAGATCCTCTATTTAGAGCATGCCGTGTTGCCATACCATGTTTTTACAGTAGAACGGATAAGTAAACACATGCTTGAAAGGGAGAAGCAAGGTGGGCGGTATTCAGCTCAACATTAAATGCACCACAGGATCTTACACATCATACCGTTAAGGTACCATGCCTTATTTAAATTGCCATATAAGAAAAAGGTTTGACAACATTATAGGAATCAAATTGTATTCAGTCATTTGCAATGATCTTCAAAAAGTCATCTTGGTTGTGCTTCACTTCACTAAATTCTTTGTCAGCCACTAGAATCGCAGTTATCGTTAATCACTCCGCCATTGTTGACTCCCACTGAGTGACAGCTTATGTTGAGATACATTGGATCAATGTGGACCCTACAAATGATGGCCCAGAACATACACTTGAACATGATGTCAACGTTTCTGTATGAGATGAACTAGTGATGGTTGGTTCATTTCTATCTCAGATCAAACCATTTGGTGATGTCATCCATGATGCAGATTTTGCACAAGTAGACTGAATTAGATATGGAACACTTCAATCTTCAATCACAATAAGTCAAAGGGGCAATACGTGCCAAGTTGATACCACCTGGTAATTGATGACTTTCAGAAGTTGTGTTAAGTTGACTGTGTTGTGCAGTACAAATGACAGAAATTCTAAAAAGATAATTGTTTATTTTGGTTCTTCCCCACCAGTAGTTTATCCACAATCAGACTGAAATAAAATATAGACTAAGGTACACGAAATGCAGGGATTTTTAATATATACCACAATTATTTTCATGGAGACAGCATATGTGCATACGTTACGACTAATGCCAATATGATGACCACTGACTTTGAGGGAATAAATCTGATGCTTGGGACTGGGTGGGTTATTCGGGGATTGTGGGACAAAGGTACGGTAAACTTGATAGTGAGCACAAACAAAACACAAAACCCAATCACTTATCCATACAACAAAACAAACATGGTTCCGCCCACTGCTTCCAATGACATATCTGTTTTGAGTCAGTAATGGATCGTGCCCACTGTGTTAAAGACAATACTCAAAAAACAATCTATACCCCACTCACAAAGCTCTGTACTTAATATGTGGGGTTTACACACAGTGGGGTCAGACCTTTAGGCCCCACTGTGTATGTGTATATACATATATATATATATATGAACAGATATATGTATGTATAGTCCCCATACATGTAATTAAATTTTTAAAAAAATTATTAAAGTGCTTTCTACTGACTCATAACACACAATCTCTGAGAGAATGGTATTGGTACAGCATGTTTGAGTGTTAAAAATCACTTATTTCTGATTAGCTGTGTTCATCAGTGCTTAAGGGATAAATACCAACAGATGTAAGGCATGATTGCAATCAAATGGTTACTGAGATATCACATCTGCGGCATAAGTAACGTCACAACGTACAGTGGTGGTGGTGCAACTACTTCAGGGGTTTACATCCGACACTAAGGCCAACCATCAGTGAGGTTCTCGTGATAATGTCTCTTAAATGTTGCAGATATAAGAGCATTTCTTTGTCAGAAATTTGTTGTATACACTCATGGGATATTCTACTAAAATACCAATTGATACTTTCCGCTCCTCAGGCTGGAACAGTTTCTGACTTGTCTTTTAAGACATATTGAATATCATACATGATCCAGTTAATGGACACCAAAATGGTCAGGCTTGAGAAACAATTCCAAAATAATTAAAAATCCAACTGTTAGTGAGCAAAACGTCTGTTTTTAAAGTGTGTGATGCATGTCACTGATTTTATGAATGGCTCCAGCCATTGAAGACCAGATGGCACTGAGCAAAGTCAGAGTAAAAGCTGGGTGATAAGGAAAATACGAGCTGGTACTGTGGAGGCAAATTTCCCCTGTACTCCGTCCACACGGTCTGATGAACTGGCATGATGTTCATGAAGCACCGCTTTCTGTTTTACAGGACAAAGTCATCGTCCTGCAGCATTTCAGCTGAGTGGGTATAAAAATATAGACATTTGAAACCCTGAATATATGTTCATATGTGATTTTCTGCAACAAAACAAAACACAATTTACAGTTGTCCCCACTCAATGTACACATTGTGTTTTTTAAGAATGCACCCCCCCTGTTAAAAGATCTTCTTTCATCACCACTGAGGGGGATGTTCACACCCATTACAACACAAAAACGGCAATTATAATCTTGTTGTCTTCATTACAGCCTACGTCCATCAATTCTTTAATTATACACTAAAATTATCTCTGGGTGTGACACAGATTGACTTGGGAAAGAGGAGTGTGTTTGTGTGCGTGACAACATTACATCATCATGTCTTTGTGATGCCTGGCTATGTGCTGGCTCTTCTCTGAAGGCCTCCTAAAGCCCTTGGTGCAGTAGTCGCAGCGGTGGGGATAGTCCTTGGTGTGAATGGAGATGACGTGGCGTTTGAAGCCAGAAGCGTCCGTACTATTATACTCGCAATACTGGCACTGATAAACCTTTCTACCACTGTGTGTCTTCATGTGCTTCTTCAGCTCAGCCGGTTGCCGAAAACCTCGCCGGCAGCGCTTGCACTTAAAAGGGAGGTCCTTTGTATGCAGGGACAAAATATGGCGGCTCAGGGTGAAGGTGTCGGGAGCATTGAAATTACAATGCCTGCACTGGTGCACCTTGTTGCCCTTGTGTGTCTCCGCGTGTTTCTTCAGCTCAGAGGGCCGGTGAAAGCCTTTCTCACACACGTCACACTGATGTGGAAAGTCCTTGGTGTGAACGGAGATAATGTGTCGTTTAAGGTCACTAGAGTTGGTACTCTTGTGCTCACAGTGCGGGCACTGGTGGGTCTTGTGGCCTTGCACCATCTCTATGTGACGCTGGAGTTCCCGGGCATCAGCATAGGCTTGGGGACAGTGGCTGCACTTGAAGGGCAGATCGGCACCATGCTTGCTCTTGATGTGAGTCTTTAGATTGGACTGATCTGCACAGCGGAACTCACAGTGCGGGCAGTGGTACGGCTTCTCGCCTGTATGGGTTCGCATGTGTTTCTTCAACTCTGATGGGTGGCGGAAGCCTTTGGCGCACTCAACACACACATGTGCAAAGTTCTTACTGTGCACGGCTAGCAGGTGACGGTTGAGGAGGCCCTGTTCAGCCGTCTCATAATCACAGTACTTGCAGTGATGCAATTTGGGCTCCCTGTCCTTGACAATGAGCTTGTCAGAGCCCAGGGGGCTGGATTCATGGTAACGCCGTGTGTACTCCGTGTACTCTGGGGAGCGATCGCTGTTGTGACTCAGCAGCTTGTGACTCTCCAAATGGTTGTGGAAACTGACCTTCTTGTTGGTGGTAAAGTCGCAGTCTGTACACTGGTACTTCTTCTTAAGCAGGTGGTCTGGATGGTTTTTCATGTGGCATTTTAAGAATCCCCGTGAGCGAAACTTCTTCCCACATAGGTGACAGGGATAGACTGTCAAAGGCATGCCATCTGGTCCAATGATAACAGCTAGGATAGAGGGGGGGAAACAAAGTGTGGCTTACAATATTGTGCTATTCTATGGTCATTGAGAATTGTCAATTAATTATCATATGTGGTCCATACCAGTCTGACACTGCCGGGTCTCTCCTTTTTTCTTCTTCCTAGTTTTGGGTTTAAGAGTACGGTTGGCACCCAGCCCCTCTCTGAGTTGCAGAAATGGTGAAGCTGCACCATTCTTCACCTGATCAATGGTACTACCTGCAACAGACATGGCAGGGCAAAATGTATTACATTTCATGAGACAGGCACAAACATCTTGTTGTTGCAAACAGGCAACACATACTGATTTCATCATCATCATCGTCATCGCTGTCATCATCGTCATCATCTTCCTCTTTAATATGACTCTTGACAGCCATGTAGACCATCTTGTCCCGGCCGACTCCAAGTCTGCCTGATGATGCAGCTTCCAGGTCAGGGTGACCATTCTGATAGTCATCCTCCGTTATAACCTCTGTTCCACCTGAAATGAGACATTTTCTTAATTTACATTAAGGGTGCAAATCAAAAGGTAATTTCTAATGTCATAAAAACTATGTGTTGCCAGTAGACTGAAAAATTGGTAAATCTAAATGTCACTTGCCTAAGTCATCATCTGCTTCAGCTTTAAAAATGTAGACTTTGATAACTTCTGAGCCGTCCTCCTCTTTGCATTCTTTATCTTCCATTACCTCAGTGCTGATCTCAAGGGGAGTGTCTCCTATGTCCAACTTCTCTCCCACTTCATCCACTACATAAAACAAATCAAACATTAAGATATCAAAAATTACATACAGTAATAAAAATTTTACATTAATATACAATCTATTTGTGTAATATTTGATTAAAAATGTAAAAGTTGTCTTACAGGAGATCATGAGGTAATCCTCAGAACTGCTTCTTGCATCATCATCCTCATCTGTCTGCAGGGGAACAGCCTCTGTTGGCAGCTGTTCGTGGATTATGGTCTCGGAGCCGCTCTCTGTCACCATCAAACCTTGGGACACGAGTTGGTGGTCCAGGGTGTTGTCCTGGTGATCCGACAAAAGCTCTGCCACAAACACTTGGTCTGGCATGTCATCATGGTGGTGGTTTGAGGTCTGGATGAGGTCTGAAGTAAGGACGTGATGGTGGTCTAGAGCTTCCTCGATTGCAACCTCCGTCCCCAGGATGTTCTCAGGCATGATCACGCTGTGTTCTGAGGACACCATATCTTCACTGCTTATTTCATGGGCCTCGACACCTTGAGACTGCAGACTTTCCACATCTACCTCCAGACCTTCCACAACCTCTGCCTCTAAACCCTCCACTTCTACCTCCTCCTCCAGACCCTCAACAACGTGAGCTTCTAGGTCCTCAACATCTACCTCTGTTTCCAGGCCCTCCACCACCTGTGCCTCAAGACCTTCAACTTCCACCTCTTCATCAAGTCCTTCCACAACCTGTGCCTCCAGCTCTACAACCTGTGTTTGTAGACCGTCAACCTCCAGGCCATCTACATCGGCATGTAAGCTTTCCACCACCTCTGTCTCCAGTCCTTCAACAACCTCTGTCTCCAAACCTTGAACCACCTGAGTTTCCAGGCCTTCCACCTCAAGCTCATGTTCAAGGAGGATGCCTTCATCCGTCATCACATCAGAGAGGAGCATGCCCTCAGGCACAGACACCACAATGTGCTCCCCGTCGATGTGAGCCAGACCGCCCATGCCTGCAACTGTAAACAGAAAAATGGGAGGGGCGATTTAAAAACAATTTCAATAAACAGAGTAGTTAAGATACAGTTAAGATATGAGTACATCTTTTCTTGTATTTGTGAAGGAGTATCATCTTCTTACTGGCACGCCATGAGTATCAGAATTACCATGTAATAATGTCATTATTACTTGATTATGTAGCTACTTAATGCAGTTTGCATACAGTTGCACCGTCAGTTAAAAAGGTGCAACCCGATATAGGAAATTGCCACATGAGAAGACTGTCTGTAATCTTTGAAAATGTTTTTTTCCTTACACACAGAGTGTGAGTCTGAGTGCATGATGGCAAATTCAATTTGGAATAATCGTCACCAGTCTTAGTTGACCACCTACCAAAGTCTTGCATGATCATAGCGTGGGGCATCTTAAGCTCCTGAGTGTGTAGCTCCAACACACCTCCTCCTTGATCCATGTCTTTACTCAGAAAAAGACTGAAAATTTACAGCGTTAAATGGTTACTTTCGTTTTTGTTTGTGAGTGGTACTGACAATGAGAGAGAATATCTCACTAGCACTATCATACTGTTTCTTTACAGAATATGTACCTTCACATTTGATGACAAAACTCAGAATAAAACCAATAAGATGTCTGTTGAACTTCGTTCCATCAATGTGATGAATCCCTCTGTCAGAAACACAAAACACATGATAAATTACATTTACAGCAACAATACACATACAATCAGATAACAATTATTTTCTATGATTGTTATAACAACTAAAAATTATTTATATAATTGTTATAACAACTGATCAATCAGATTTAAAAGACAGATATTTATTCCTGTAAGGATTTTTGAAAAATAACACAAATTAAAACGGAGAGTTTTATACTACTGCTGATACTGTAATATCATATATTCACTGCCTCCACTTTAGCAATGAATGGACCATAATAATTACCAAATAACTCACCTGCTTTAATGATAGTAGATAATAAATTGTTACAGATCTTATCAAGATGCATGAAAGGGTCAAATAATGGCCTAGGTATGAATAAAACAACACAGTAAATATAACTGCTACCACTTGGAGGGGTGGCTTTTATGTTATTGATCACTGGCTCCACTCACTGGCTGTAAGCAGTACTGCAAAAAGGTTCAACCTACAAACGTATGGCTCTACACCTGAGGCTACTTGTGCCTAATAGCTGGAGCCCTGCGGAGACAAAGCTGTCCCGCTCAGTGAGCCAGGGGACGAGCTCACACGTAGCGGCTCCTAGATTGTCAATCCTGTTTGTCTATGCAGGAGGAAATACCCTGTCGTCACATGGCGGTCATAACAAGATAAATATGCCCTGGCTGCATTGGGGCGTAGTATCGCTATTGGTGCATTGTTTCAGAATACTTATAAGAATATAACTGTGTCGATGCAGCGTGTTGTTATTCTAGAATAAAATATTTCCCCCCCGGACACAAAAAACCCCCACACTGTTTTGAGTTTGTGGGCGCCAATGAAAGTACCGCAGACGTTATGCAACGCATACTAGGGCGGCTACCGCCCTCCACCCACCAGAGCTAACTAGCAAGCAGGCTAGGTCTGTTTCTGTCGGCGCCATTTTGTTTTAGCATTGTGGCTAATTCATGAAACACGGCGACCAATGGCATTCGACACTACAAGCAGCAGCACTCAAACCACCACAACGGCGACAGAGCCATTACGACAATAAACACAATGCGATGTATTGCAGGGTTATTTGTTTGCTTCGCTGTAATGTATGCGACGCCAGCGGTCCGTCCGGCTAGCTAGCTTGCTAAGCTAGGTGGCGCAGCTTGTGCCGCATTATCTTCCATGTTGTTAGAGAGAGGGCTGAAAGAGGCCCGCTACGGCCGACTGGGCCCTCGCGTCTTATTCCACATGCCACTCCTGTCGATTCAAAATAATTTTACCTGATAACGTCGTCTCCCAACTCTACCGGCGCGTGTCCCCGTCCTTAGTTTTGTCTGTTATTGTTTTGGTTTATTTTTGACGGTAAGCTAAGTGCGGCCTGCAGTTTTGGATCCCCGGCCACTCTTTGCTAGGCCTCGGCCAATCAGCTTGCTTCCTGACAAGCAGAGGGAGGGCGGGGGGCAGACAATGCGTGGCCTCGTTTACCGCTGATCCCTTACTATTTGCGTCATGCATAAGAGAGCAGAGTTACATTAACGCACTCATTCACTCCATGGGGGCATATTTATGCTCCGATCATAAACATAATGCTTGAGACTGTGTGGAACAAAGAAATGAAATATTATGTGAAGTGATCGCAGACTGCGCCATCAAACTTTGCATGCGAGCAGGAGGCCTGTAGGCCATGTTGTCACAGGGGGTGGGTAACGACGAGCACCCATTTATGAGGCGTAGACAGGAAACAAACAGCAGAGGATGCTACTGCTTCATACTGTTATCAATTTGCATGACGTAAACACACACAGGTTTCTCATGCACAGCATATTTATAATCAAACATGTGTTTTGTGTTACATTACACAGTGGTGCATCAAATAGACATATATTGTAAATATTACATTTATCTTAAAGTGCATGTGAGTGTAGTGCAAATAGTAACACAGTTAAGACCATAGCCCCCCCCCCGTTTTTTTTCTAGCTTTTCAGCAGCTACCAGAATGCAATACAGATATTGATGTGCATATCACACATCAGTGTGAAAACGACACATTTATGTGGATTCTAGTTACATTTGTGATAAAAGTCCAATGTGTAAGAAATGGGATACCATATTTTCACTAGCAGAACATTTATTCATTTATAAAGAGACATTTTCTGAATGGAGTATAATCTCCTGAATGTGTGAATTGCATTAATGAAATAAATGGAGTCATTATAATTCGTGGATCCTCTCTGTGGAGGCCTCCATGCTGCAGAATGGACACAATGAAACTCATCGGATCTTTAATGAAAATAATGGGCTACTATCGGTACGACTACATGCTTGCAAGTCTCGGGTGATGTGAGCAGCATTCAGCTGCGACATACAACTTCACAAATAGATGTCATTCAATCATACATGCTGCACCTTTAAAATAACCAAAGATACACACATAAATATTGAGGGTAGATTTTATTATTGGTTTTGATTACAGCTCCTAATTATCAGAGGCACTCTGCATGAGGGTGCATAGCTGTGTAAGGCACATGGCCTTCGTGCATAAACTTCTTTATTACAGTGGTATCCAAAAGCAATCACACCTCTAGATATGCAGTAAAAATGCCTGGAAAACACAGTACGTCAACAGTACCTTCATTGACTCGATATTACTTCAGGAATTAGAAAGTGTTGCAGCTGAAATGCACCTTGGCACACGTCTCT
Source organism: Chascanopsetta lugubris (assembly GCA_016785325.1). NCBI lineage: Eukaryota > Metazoa > Chordata > Actinopteri > Pleuronectiformes > Bothidae > Chascanopsetta > Chascanopsetta lugubris. Next base: position 21,344 of record JAFBJT010108556.1, read on the forward strand.
CTTTTTTATATTATTCATGAGCACAGTGGCTGACAGGAGTTGCACTGCTGTGTTAGCAAAGAGCAAATACAACACAAACCTCAGATCATTTCACTACGAACCACTCAGATATCCACCAAAATCCACACAGGCCACTAGTAGGACACATGGAAGATTTGTCGAATTGCAGATACATCATGATGACAAAAGGTTGAACGTAGAAAGAGGAAAAACAAAACCCAAGCATGCAACACTCAGCACCTTCATCTAGTGGGAAATTACACAAGAAAATATCAAACCAGCAACATCTTCATTTAAATTGTCTTCATAGCAATTACATCTACGGAACAATAATTACAACCCTTCATATTCCAGCAGTCTCTCAAAGGGAACCCTAGAAAAATAAGTATAATTGACGAACAATCTGGAAGCTCAGTTGGTCCATGTGATAAGTATAGTAAGCTTTTGTGCCTCTTTTTTGTCTGCCTACATGTCCTCGGTGTGTGTGTGTGTTTGTGTGAGGGTTGACGAATGACTCGTGCAGGAGAAACTGAGTGTCAACTATGAATCCAGTGCAGCCCAGTTCTCCAGTTCAGAATGAGGTTTGTACGTCACTTGTGCGAACACGGTGGCTGCATGTTTTTCTAAAAAGTCATGGAGAAGAAGGTCACGTGAGCGCTGCAGCAGCAAATATCCTTCATCACCGGTCACTCAGTAGCAGCCATCTTTCCAGGATTCATCTGAGATTCTTGTCACGCCCAAGGACCTATTAAAACAGCACGAGTCAGTTCAAGGAAGAGTGATTTATAATTTCTTTTTCTGTTTCTCCTTTATTCATGAATCTCACCTCCTGGTTGGCTGTGACAGTTTACTCCTGCTAGGTGCCGCTGGCCCAGCTTGTCCTTGGCCCACAGCAGGCCTGCCTGCCCCGGTCGAGGCTCTCCCTGGTGCGTAGGCTCTGCCATTAGTTGCGCCCGGGGACTGGACCCTGCGGCCCCCCCCTGCTGGTGGTCCTTGGATGACAGGCAGACCTCGGGAAGGCTGACGGCCGGCTGCTATGGTACCCAGTGGCGGAGCAGTTTTAACTGGAGTCCGCAAAGAGAGTGGAGATTGCCCGCTGCCTCGTAGCCGACTACCAGACATACCTTGGGTGGAAGAGAGGAACAAACATAATCGACTAATTTCCGATTGTTCCTTCGATACAAAAAAGAAACTCCAATAAGTTGTTGCTGCATGTGCTGCCCTGAGCACATGTCAATAAAAGAAAATACTGGAAATAAGTACGATTTCTATGGCACTAAAAAGAAGAATCGCTTTGTGTACATTCATCAAAGCTCACCTGTGGTCATGCAGAAGTTAGGGAAGAGGTAAGGATGGGTGGGACAACAGTGACACGGTACAGAGGGCAAGACAAACAAGGGTGCCATTTAAATGTGAAGTGGACCGGGTGAGGAGGGCAGGGTTACCTGTGGAGGGGGAGTGAGTTAGGTGGGACATGCGGTTGCCAGAGCTCTGGAGGTTAGCCTCCATGCTGCGGCTGTTTCTGACTGCTTCCAAGGAACGTAGGCTGGTGCGGGGGGCCAGATTAGGCATGCTGTGCCTCAACTCCTCTGGAACCACACACACACACACACACACACACACACACCACGTTTGACAACAGAACACACATCATCACAGCTTTGGCTCTGGGACTGCCACTCATCGGGTATGAATGATGAACTGTTGATGGTCATATCTTACCTTCACTCTTGGCAAATTTCAGCAGCTCTGCACTGGGGCCCTGGAGCGACCGCCTGGGAGTTCTTGTGCGAGGAGCGCCGAGTCGGCTGCTATATTCCTGACCGTGATTGGAAGTGGAGGGTGACAGGCAACGGGGTGAGCCTAGGGGCGAGGGAGTGAAGCGATGTCGTCTCTGTGGCATGTTAGAGCACTCGTCCTCCTCATCTTCTAGACTGTATGTGTCAAATTCTTGATCGCTGTACGTGCCGCCCCGACGCAGAGACTGCAGAGATGTTGTGGAGCTGCGACGCGATGCCGTCGCTGAGCTGGAGGCATAATCCTGCCTCAGACCTGACAGACAAATTATGTAGTTGAGAAAGACCGACCGGGGAGACCTTTGAAATGTACACTGGATAATCTACCTGATACTCTAAGACATTCTTAAATGCGTTGGCTTAGTCTCTTTTATCACAAGCTGTCACTCTGAGTTCTATGCTCCTTAGAGTTTGAAACAAAGCAAAAGGTCACCCAGGAAGATCTCCACATCATGTGACGACTCTACTCACTCTCTTCCTGCAGACGAGCCATGATCTGGACGTCAGTGAGATCCTGCAGCTTGTAGCCCATCGAGATGGAGTCGTCCGATGTGCTCAGCTCACTGTCTATAGAGGACTGGGAGCTCAGGGCTGAATGCATGTTTGTCACACCTGTAAGCAGAGAGGGAAACAGTTACAGTGAGCTGCATCTCACACATGAATATCAGCAACATTAACCCCATGTTTTGCAATTTACTCTTAACTTTTGGTGAGGAAGAGAGTTGCCTTAAAGTTTCAAATAAAAGGCAGAACTGAAATAACACGTTAAGAGTTTTGCTTGAAATGCATGAATATATTCATCAGGACCTGCATTGTAAATATAATCTGTGCAAGGCCTGTTGGGCATGGTGCTGTGGATTTGCTGGACACATCTACTCTTTTGAACTGCACATGTGTTGATGATTATTTAATAAATGATAAGAGTACATTTGGACCAAGGGCTCAAATGAATTCCTTGGTAAATGTAATGAGTAAGACTGATGTTCAGTAGTTAACATGAGGTAAATCGATCACAGAGGATTCAATACGACAGGGATCTGTCAAACTCTGCTCAGTAGATGATGGGAATCAATTGAATGGGTCAAGCGTACCTTAAGGTGATTAAGCGGCAAAGCGTGTCACAATATTTATAACTGTATTTGACCATCTTCCTAAAACAGGACACATAGCTCTGCCTGTATCATATGCAAAGCAGTGAGCACTAACCAACTCTGGAGAATTTAAGATACAAATGAAGACAGGAGCTGTTTCAGATACACATTTCTGATGTTTGACTCGACATTTCTCTGCAAGACAAATCCACTCCAGCTGTGTCCGGCAGCATCAGTCCCCAATGTACTGTCAGAAGAGCTGTGTGCAAAGTTGCTCCACCAGCCACATCTGTCAATACAGGCCGAGTGCTCATAGACAAACAGGAAGTGACAGCGCCATCCGGAGGTGCTTGGTTATATAAAAAGTCTAGGATTAGACTGGACCACTGCCCACAAGCCAAGCATTTACGAGTCCATGCAGAAATGTGTTATTCACATCGGCATTGCGGCATCTCGCACAGTGTCAGGTGTTGGTCAATAACAAAAGTGCAGAGTGACAGAAAACACCCAAAACGGCACAACACCACACCACCAACATCATATTTCACAAAGGTTAGCATCATTGAGTAACCACAGTGTACCAGTGTTTTGATCCCTGATTATATGAACCATATCCTTTACATGGTAACTGACCACTTTCCAAAGTTTACTGTTAATTTCAGAACAAAAAAGATCCAGTCAAGAGAAAGAGTGTGAGGCTTATGTCACTACTCCTTCCTGGGGGGCTGTGCACTCTGTGATTGGTTAATTTGTTCATTCCTTTGATTACATAAAAACTATGTTGGGAATACCATGACACAGCTGTCTTTTAGTCTCTGACCATACTTTGGAAAATGGCTTGTCATAATGTACAGAATATGTGATGTACCATACAACATGCAGATATACTTTGAATACTCCCAACGAGATCTCGGTGAATCTGCTGCTGATGCATAAAAGCACACACATACGGTGTTGACTGACCTACAACCTTACAATAACTGACGCCGATCCCTTTGTTGTGTGGAGCAGAAAATAAAAGCACAACGTGTTAATATCATGCCATACCTGAGCTGCCACAGGTTAGTAGGGATTTGTTAGTTGATTTGTGGTACCCAGGAGAGATCAGGCCTGAGCCTGCCGAGCCTGCCTCTGCCGATGGGCTGCTGTACATGTTCCTCCATCGAGACGTAGCTGGGGACAGAGGACAGACGTCAGACAGTCAGTAGGAATACACACACACACACGTTCATGGAACCACCCTGAGGGAATGTGCGTGACAGTGAAATTGTCGAGCTCTCTTGCTCCTGATATTCTCTGTGACCTTTTGCGGCCAGTCCCAGTGTTAAAATGTCAAAGTGAAGCCATGTAAGATGCAGGAAAACTGCAGCGTATTTGTGAGTGTAATTGTAGATGTCATTTCACACAGGAGTTTGGAGTGAAACTGTTTCAAACATTCAGATGCAAATTGCTGCTGAAACCCATGCCATTGTCCTTTGATGCAAAACCTTAGGTTTCAGCAGTCAGGCTGAAACCTGCTGCAAGTCACCTGGCACTTTCATGGCACAGTGTTGCCGTTAAAAGAGCTTGCCCAGAGGGGAGGGGACGGTAATTCAACCCTGCCTGTGACTTCATGTAGCCATTCAAGCATGGTGTGAATAACTTTGTTGTTCAGCTTCCGCGGAGTCGCAGGAGGGAGAAGCTGCGAGCAGGATTAATACTGAATGAGGTTTATCTGATCAGAAACCGACTTCTGTTCACGCATAGAGATACACACACTACGCACATCCAAGCATCGTCACACACACTAATCCACACACGTGCACAGAAGGGGTGACCAGAGGTGGGCCGAATCTCAATTTGTGCCGAGCATTGCAAAGGAAACAACCTGCGACGAAGAAACGGTTTGAACTTTGTTCTCTCATTGCACAAGCTATGCATTTAAAGGTTTGCATGGGAACGTTTTCAACCCAGAACTTTGGAACTTTCACACAAAAAGAAAAACAAATATGTTCCTACTCTGGTCCAAGCGGCTGATAAGGGTCCGACAGGCCATCTCTGTCTCTGGACTGCGGTGGTCGAGAACCTGTCGACACCATTTCAGCGGAGACTCTGGGCCTGGATCTGCTACTTGCTTTTTCGGAGACACGTACAACCTGAGGAGACCAGACAGACATGAAGAGAATGTGTGACAACAGAGCAGGCCTGCTTTACTTTTTTATCGAACATGCTTGTCTAGGGCGTTAGCGCGTGCAAGAGTACATCATTTGGATATGGACACTCAAGAGATTAGTGTCAACTACAGTGCAAAGTATGCACATAATGGCACCTCACATGCCCTGTACACATCATGTGACATCGAGCTGACTGATCACAGGATGAAGTTACACCCAAACGCTTCATGTTTTCCTGGCAGAAGGACACGCACTCTGAAAATCCAGCCCCACACACACAACCAGTTAAGAGTCATGAAAGTGATGAGAACAAACAATGGCAGAGCAAATATTTAAGGTGGGTCATGAATCTTTAAACATCTTTATCGAAGCCTCAACCTCCGGTCCAATCCTCTGTCTACAGGTGCTTATATCAAACACTACTGTCTTTGTAAACCTGAGCCTCACTGCCTTCCTGCACAGACAGGTGGGCACACTTGAAACTGTTTAATTCATGTGAAAATACACACAAATGGATGGTTTAAAAGTTAGTCATTTTACAGGGATGTAGACTGATGGTTCACTCTGTCTTATATGTGCAGCTCCTAAAGTGTAACACATTCCACCATGAGAAAACAAACAGCCAGCATGCCATCAAACTTCGTCAACCATCTGAAAATGGCGCTTTGTGTTGCTTTGTCCGCTATGAGTCTGATGTTTCCCCAGCGAGCGCAAACGGCCATTAAGTCCACCACAGCGCCTCTGAGGAGTCAGTCACATGGGCTTGATCCTTTTGAGTTGACAACAGGGAGAGGTCCCGGAGTGACCGGTTCTGGACCAATCAACTACAAATCATCTTCCATCGGCCAAACACAAAAGAAACCGCATCCCACTGGGAATGAGCGACAACACAGAGAGCAATATTCAGGTCACACAACCGCAGCTACTGTGTGTGTGTGGGGGGTGGGGGGGTGAGAGCTGCCTCTCTCATACGCTAATCCAGTGTTTGATGTGGAATAATGCTGCATGTTGAGCCTGTGTTTGATGCAGTTTTGACCAAAGGTTGCTTTCATGCTGTCATTCACACAAGACATGAATTCTCGACTGCAGTTCCAAAAACATAATTGCTACAAATTATACTAACACTGCTGCAATTAGAAACAAATAATTGTAGAGGATAATAATACAAACAGTCAAATAAATTAAAAACAACATTTAACCATGTTTTTTTTTAAATCCTAAAGATTATTCTACTGTTCAAATACTCCCAACCCCTTAAAATAAAACCACGACTGTGCCTGAGAATACCACCTGATTGTTCTGATTTTAGATCGTAGTTATACTCTTTGTTCTGCAAATCCAAAAAACCTGTAACTAGAAATCCCCCAACTGTTTCAAGTGTTTCTGTGCCTGCCGAGGTCTGGTCACACGACGAGGCCCTAAGATCACATGCTGTGCAATCCCACCCAAAGCAGTTTAGCCATGCGGCAGCATCCTGCCCAGAGCAGATCAGATTATGTTGTTGTTAAGGATTATTGCGTGTTTTGGCTATGATAACCATGCAAAGCACATATGGTATGGCTAATGATGTGAAACTGAAAAAAATAAGCCGTGAATGGTCTGGCCGTTAAGCGTCACGGCCGAGCTGCTAAAGTAGCCGACACAATATGGTGCCTGTTTTAGCCAACGTAATGCCCACGGCATCAACACATATGTCTCGACTGACTGTGACCAAACAGTTAGAATGGATATGATTAATCGTTAACCTTCTGTTAGTCTTCCTTGCAGGTAATTGTTATATTACAGCAATTAAATTACGGAAACGGAGCAAAGTCCATTATGTTTCAAAACAACAGGGCTATTTACACAAGCTCCAACCTGACCTGTAATCAGAAATGAGCTCATTGTGATGTTAATCTTTAGTACATTATGTAACACAGCTTATTGTATGCACATCTGTGTTGGGTCACTTTGTGTTATTATCATTCAATAAGATGAAACAGATGAATCGAACCATGTTTATCAGAAGAACTCTTCCTGGTCTTTTCATTGAAAAAGTGGCTCTTTCTTTCACTGCCTCCACATCACCCTCCCTCACTAACATCCTGTATCATGTCCTTGTTTCCTACCAAGAAGCAAAGGCCACTTTGTTTCTGTGTAAGAGGGAAAAAGCTGCTTTGATGTCAGCCCAGGGTTGAATCTAATTTTACATCCAAATAAGATAATGCTACAGTGCACAGTCACTGCCCCGTGGGGGGAGTGATTCAATTTAAAACCAGAGGTTAAAATGAAATGCTCCAGCCACTCATCTGGCTCAAGAGGTTCCTGTAAGATGTAAATGGGAAACTTTAAATTTGATGCAACATTAACAGAATTTGATTATGACACAATGGTGTAACACATGACATCTGCATAGGTGTGAATGCAGCGACCCGACCTAAACAGGTGGCATCAAGCAACATGTTAGACCTAAATAAAAGTGAGTGCAGCTGATGAAACATACCAGCTGTCCTCATCCTCTACTTCTGCACACTCCTCCTCCAAATCTAGGACATCCACCTCATCCAGCGCCGTTTGGTCCACTCCCGAGTCGCTCTCCGCAAGTGTCTCTGACTCGTAACTTTCCTGAGAAGGGCTTTCTGGCGTCTGGCTTTGCCCCTGGGCCTCCCCGGCTCCATTGCTGCAGCTCAAGGCGAGGAATCCCCCACACGGACCCCGGTCCTCTTCTTCCTCATCATCATCCAGCCTGTTGTTCACAGGCAGAGGTGACATCTCGTCGCTGCTGCTATTGCTGTCCTGCGGAGGCGATAATTCAAAGTCTGTGCGGCCCAGCTCACCGCTGTGCTCCAACCTGAGACGCGGGTGGGCCACCCCTTCAAGGCCCAGCCTTTCGTTGATGTTGGCGGCGGCTGTGAGGTTACTGTTACCAGTGGCGCCTCTGTGGATGATGGCCTTATTGCTCCCCCTGGAGCGCAGGGTCTCATTCTGGACCTCCAGCCTGCGCACCAGCTCCTGCAGCTTTCGGACCTCCTCCAGCTCCACCCCGGCCAGGTCTTGACCCCCCTCCTCCTCCTCTGAGCACCCAGGCTTGGAGCTCTCGGTGAGGCCGCCATTGTCAGGCTCGGGGACCACGCTGGAGCTGTCCGGGACCACCATGCTCCTACTCTGTTGGAAGACACGATGGTGTCAAGGGAAGGAACAACAACAACAATACAGTTTGAAGATTGGTGTGCCGACAGTTTCGTGGCGACATGAAATTAGTGTGTATATTTTTAACAGTTGTTTGTTGTTTTGTTTGTTTTGACTGTTAATGTCTTCTTTACATTGTTCTATGTTATATTTTATTCCCCTAAGTACGTACTTTCCTTACAAACTGACCATTTGTGCTGACTGTGCGGAAACACTGCTAATTTACCCCCCAGTGAGTCTAATACAGGATTATCTTATTTTAGCCTGACTCCTGTTGTACTTGTGGATAAACACAACCATGCCATTAAATACACAGCAACACAACAAACAAGACATACTATTGTTTGCGTAGTTTTGAAATGGGACCTTCTCCTCAGAAGTTTGTGGATGTAAAAACAAACCTGTAGATTGTGGGAGATAGAGAATGAATGGAGTTTACAAAGATCCTCAATTTAATGAGTTATTTCAGAAATGTTGTGGTGTGGCTAGAATGGAGGAGATGTCGTCTCCTATTATTATTTAAGGATTATTACGAGTTGGCTGCTCTGAACTCTTGTAAAACATGTCGGCACGGTGTGCTTGTGTTGTTTTGTCGCTAATGATAATGGTCTGCTTTCTAACACCTCTTTTTACTTGTTTTAAACGATCATAGTCTGTTGAAAGCGTTTGTAAAGTAGACACACCATCATAATAATAATAAACAATTCGATATTTTACAGTTACTGGGGTTGAACCACGCGTGTTTGCCAGTTATTACACAGGAAGCTCCTCGACCACGATGTGTTACAAAGCAAGAGTCAGCGACAGTCTCTTATTTACATGTCGTCGACCACTTATTACACATCAGTGTGACGCTAACTACACAAGCTACCTACACGAAGATGTTGCACTTGACTTAATTCGCATCTCTGCTCGACAGCGGCGTCGGCGCCGTCAGTGTAATTGAACCGAGCGTGTATATTTTGCTATTAGCTAAGCTAGCGCATGCTAACAGTCGTACCGGTGAGAGAGCCGTGTTGTCCCAGCGAGCCTGCCCGCCACTCAGAGCTCAAACTCCCTGGAGCTCCAGCGGCCGCATGAAGGAAGGGCTCCGCTAATTACGAGCGGGAGGAAGCAGCTCCGGAGCCGGGTGGTGATTGTCAGGAACACGCCGGGGGATGTGAACTCCCGGGCGGTCAGTCCATGCTCTCTTGTTGCTGCCGCAGCGCCGCCGGTAGCGTTGATCACAACGCTTTCTGCTAACTAGCTTGTTGATGTAGTTAACCCCCCCCCTACACGTACACATACACACACACTACAGCAGACCTGCAGCAGCAGCAGCAGCAGCAGCAGGAGCAGCAGCAGCAGCAGCACCTCCCCCTCCATACAGTGGGGAGTTAATTGGTGTTTGGCGCCCCCTATGGACAACATAGGGTACTGGAGTGGCATCTTCGGCCTGCTGACCTCGGGTCATCCAGACATGGATTCCAGAAGATGCAGATGTGCATTACAGATCATATACTTATACACACACACACACACACAGAAAATACTGGATGTCTCTGAAGCTGCCATCAAACATGCATTGAAGTCCACATAGTTTTCTGATGTTATCCAGTTGTAGAGGAAATAGGAAAACATAATGTTCGACTGAGAGATTCCACCATTTTAAAGGTTTTGCGAGTGGCCCTCCAAAAAAGAATGGTTAATGTCAAAGTCAGTGGCTCTGGACAGTGTCTATGAGTGGGAATGCAAAAAGACTGAGTGAGCGGCTCTGGAATCAACAGAGGAGCCAATATGTGAGAATGCTGGTGTGGGGCTCGGGTTAGTCTCCTCATCAAAACAGTGAGAAGTGTCTGACTGAGGGGCTGGATTGTGAGTGTCAAAAGTGAAAGGCTTTGCACACCCCGAGGGGGTTGGATGTCATAAAATAAATAAAAGTTGTCGGGCTTCGTAATACAGCTGGTGGACATGTCATTTCTTAAAGAGAGAGGATATAGTGCACATCGAGCTGCATTACCTGACTTTACTCCTTATTTATTGCCAGAGTGAATGGTCCTTTATTGCCATTTTTTGTTTTAATATTATTTTGTGCGTTTTTTAATTTTGGAGCAACAAGTGTAATCGTCCCCATGCATTCATCATTGCAGCCATGGGGTGTCACTGTTTGCACACTGGTCTAACCAGGGTCTCTATAAAGGGATATGGGTGAGGTAAAAGCCAGAAATGTGAAAGTCTTTTACAATGTCAGTGAAGAACAGCACTCTCTTTAAATAGATTGATGGAAGGAAAAACTAAACAGAACCGTGTTTAGCAGAAAGTCTTTCACGAGACTCACTCTTTCACTCACATCTTTAAGTTGTTTGAATAAAAATCAACATGGTTTATGTATGGTTCTAATTGTACCTGCTCAGTCGTCTGGATTAAATGAAGCAATCTTATCAGCAAATATCAAAAAAAAAAACCTAAAAACTGAGAGTATGTATTGTTTTAGAGAGCAATTTGAACGCATTTGGGAAATGAATATTTCTATATATATCTATGTTTAACAATCTCTGAAGATAAACCCATGTGTTTGACCGAAACACATCTAAACTCATTCCAGAGGTTCAAACCTGGATTGGACCAGTTTCCTCAGAAATCCCAACCCTGTGGCCATGTTGGCTGACACACAAGCATGAAACCGCTCTTCACCTGCCTGCGCAATGACACCCTGTGTGATGGCAAAAGAGGAAGAAGCTAAATGATTTGAATAAAGGTGACAAAGCAGTTAAACGTACACTGTACCTTTTAATATTTGATGATATTTCTTGGGGAAGTTGCATATCACCTCACCCTTCCCTTCAGAGCATGCAGGAGAACAATACGGTAACCCCCAGTTGTCATTAAAGCTCAAAAGATGTTGAGTATGTCCACTCTGGGCCACTGTAAAATCATGGCGGCGTCCACCCCCCCCCCATAGAAAGGGACGTGCTTCTAATGTAAAGTAAAAAGCAAGTCAGTATAGAGCTGTTTTGTACTCATATTTCTGCAGATAGAAGTGACAAAATACGACGCACTGCACCTTTGAGCTTATCAAAAATGGAAAAACTGCAGCCGAGGTGGTTTCGTTTAAGGAGCGGTTGTTTTCCTCTTGAATATCTGTTCAGTTTGATAAGGTGATACTCAAATCTGACCTGTAAAACTGGTTATTGTGTTGCTGCAGGGGCATTCATGCATCATTGACCGTGACTGTTCACACGCGGTTCCTCTGCGGTGACACAACAATTAACTCCAGACTTTACTCAGAGCCCCTCCTCTGTAAAACATGTCAGATAACATCTTTAGTCATTTTTGATAAAGGGTCCCATGTTGGTTTGAAGGACTGTCCTCATCTGACCTCCCTCTCCTCATTGCTGCTGTCTCCGCCGAGCTGGGACAAGCCTGATCCTGAACGCTCACCAGAGAAGAAAGCAACCTGCATACCACTCGTCACTTTTCCGCATATTCATTCAAGCTATCGGCGGGACAGTCATTTCTATTGTAACCTCCCAAACTTCCCCCACAACTTTCAGGAACAGTATTTGGGTTTAAAGTGATGCTTCAAGTGCTTGCATGTTGCTGCAGCAGCATGTTCCTGCAGGCCTGTGATGGAGAAACAGACTGAACCACCCTATGCCAACAACATAGGACATGGGATGAGGGGAGACCCATTGATCCAAGAGAAGCATGTCGCTCTTAAGTGTGGGCTCTTCAGTTTGACAGTGACGTGCTCACCACTTGCATTTGACACACTACACGTGAAGTCCCTGCTCATGTAAAGTAAATACCGCACATCAAATTCCATTGATCAGCACAAAACTCATTTGATCTCGTCTGCCAAGAATGTTCAACACCTGCAGCTCACCCACTCCCTTCTCCTCTGCAGGCTTTAACCTGTCGAGATGATAACAGGATGATTCGTTCCAACATTCGAAGAGGAAATCTCAGATACACGATACTCACGAATCTCACGATACGTTGTGAAAAACTTTACGTGCATGCTCATGATTTTCTATCTGATTTACTTACTTACCAAGCACACGAAGTTCTCCCTCGTGCGCCGAACATGAAGGGACACGATAACGAATTCAAGTCCTGTGACTCTTAACACTGAGAGTCTGTGCATTAGGGTGTGGGGCAGTGGATTTAGGCATTACAGAGGAGAGGGTGTCATTTTGCTGTGGGTTTTGTTAGTTTTGTCTGAAGGCGTTGGGGGTGAGGTTAATCCAGACCTGGTCACGCTGGTGACTCCAGCTCTTACTCACACACACACACACACACACACACACACACACACACACACACACACACACACAACCCAGGGCAGTGGCTAGAGCGGTTGCCCTTGGAAGCAAAGGTCACTGGTTTAAATCCCACTTGGGATTCACTGGCCCCGATCTCCCCCCCCCCCCCCCCCAACAAACAAAAGTGTACTGGTAGAAATAGCCCACAACCCAGAATACTGGATAAGTGGTGGAAGATGACATGACATGACATGACATGTTTCAGTGTGAGGAAGTCTCAATGTTTTCAGTTCTGATTTGCCTCACATTTGAAACAATCTAATCCGAGTGAAATAAGTAACATCTCGGATTTATGTCTTTATTTGTAGGCAGTATTATGCAATATTTTAAATCATGCTTTTGGAAAGATTAACTTCAAAGGAATTTGGAAAAAATGCTTGTAGAATCTTTTATATTTTTCATTCAATTTTTTTTCTTTGATTGCCTGACTTTAAAAAAAATTGTTTGTTGTTATTTAAACACATACTCTGTGTGTATTTATGATCTCTCTGCATGACCAGAAAATCTAAAGTGTAACAATCAAAGTGGCCCTGACTGAATATATGAACACAAATGCAACTCCAGCAGACAATGTTCACAATGATTTTTTTATTAGAAGAAAACGATCATGTTTATCATTGTTTTCAAATGGCACCATTTACAGGTAATTGCAGGATTTGTTAACATTGCAGGATTTCGCTGACACAGCCAATGATCTTGTGTAACCTTCGCCCTGTCTCATGGTGATCTTTTCAGTCGCTCTTTAAACTGCGGGGGGACAAAAGCACGAACAATGCATGCAGGGCATCCATTTACTTGGGGACACACGCAGACAGGTGTTTTTTTATCCGTGGCATCAACCCAAACACCATTTCTGATCAAACATGGCCACTCGGAGAGCAGGTGTGCAGACGATGAGCAGGATTACACTTTGGAGTATTTGAGCAGGGACACATGGGGGGGCGGAGTCATCACGGCGGGCGCATTTCGGTTACTTCTTCTCCTGCTCGGCATGACATTCTTTCTTCTCATTTTCGATGTCTGTGTGTTCACAAAGCAGAGACACAAGTGATCATTATGGATCACGGTGGCCTGATACCCTCGTGTATTGATCTGTATTAAATCAGAACAATTAGATTATCACTGTCACATATTCACAGTCTGTGGGTTAAGGAGTTGTCTGTTCAGCAGCTGGTGCCGCCTCCAATCAATGGTCACGGCGTCAGCAGCCCCCACTGTGGAGTGTGAATATGCTTGTGCAAAGTCAGGGAGTTTTTCTTTTAATCAAACCTATGGGAGCAATCTGACAATTAAGAATGGAGATCGGTTGTGGCTGCCACGCCCTTTGACCTCCACAACGACACGTGTAAAATCAGCAGTTCGTGAGCTACAACAGCTGAGATGCTCCAAAAGAGTCTGTTTTTTACGATCGGGACTTCCCCGCCGCCTTCCAAACACTGTGGGAGTGTTAACTGATGCAGACAGAGGAAGTGCGCTGCTGAGCTCTCGGTACCATGTAGCCCAATTAACAGCCAGTACAATTACTTCCAGAGTCCAAATAGAAAGTTACTTATATTTTTCTCCCTCATAATTAATATGCATCGCAGCTGCAGGGCTAGAAAAAGACCTGGCACCAAAACAGACCTTATCAGAACAGTCATGTCTGGTAGTTTTTCCTTACTCTTGTTGAGGGTCTAAGGACAGAGGATGTTACCCACCCTGTGAAGCCCTGTGAGACAAACTGTGATTTGTAAATGCGGG
>JAFBJT010108556.1:36376-61465 GCA_016785325.1 Chascanopsetta lugubris
AAGTGCTGCGCTGCTGAGCTCTCGGTACCGTGTAGCCCAATTAACAGCCAGTACAATAACTTCCCAGAGTCCAAATAGAAAGTTACTTATATTTTTCTCCCTCATAATGAATATGCATCGCAGCTGCAGGGCTAGAAAAAGACCTGGCACCAAAACAGACCTTATCAGAACAGTTATGTCTGGTAGTTTTTCCTTACTCTTGTTGAGGGTCTAAGGACAGAGGATGTTACCCACCCTGTGAAGCCCCGTGAGACAAACTGTGATTTGTAAATGCGGGCTATATAAATAAACTTTGATTTGATTTGATTTGATTTGATGTCATCTTCCACCGTCTATCCAGTGTTCTGGGTCATGGGGTAATCCTACCAGTACACGTAGAGCATTTTTTGGGGGTATCAGTGTCTGGGCCAGTGGCACAGCAACAGGGCCTGAGTGGGTTTGGAACCAGTGACCTTTGTAAAGTGGTTTACCAATTAAGACTCACCTTCGCAAGTTGGAAGAAATTGAGTTTCTTTAGTGGGCGTCTTTTTTAGTTTGCTCTTGTCAAACTTATGAATGCCGTCCTTGAATTCAGGGTTGTCAGCCATGTTGGAGAAGTTCTAGTGGAGAGAAGGAGGGGAAAACATAAGTGATGACCAGGATGGAAACATTGTTTTTTTTTTACTGACAGAGCCTCGGGTTGAATGGAATGCAAGATGTTACTGCAGATGTTGTCGCACAGCATGCCCATGCAGGTAGACACGACTGGAGCCACACCTCACCTCCAAAACACAGGGCCGAGCTGAACTCTGGAATTATGTAACTCACTCACAAGAGGCAACATGCTCCTTATCACCTGTGTGCCAACACTTAGCAAACACCCCTGGTGTGGTGTCAGGTTTCACTGCGCTGTCGTCGACCGTTATTTAGCACATTTGCATTAACCTACATGTCATCATTTGTGAGATTTGCTTCACATGAAAGACACTGCATAAGACACAGGATAAGAATAAAGCAAAACATCCACGAAGAATCAACATTTTCCCCTTCGACAAAATACAGAACCTTTCAATAAAGTGCATTCA
The DNA here is from genome assembly GCA_016785325.1 of Chascanopsetta lugubris. Classification (NCBI taxonomy): domain Eukaryota; kingdom Metazoa; phylum Chordata; class Actinopteri; order Pleuronectiformes; family Bothidae; genus Chascanopsetta; species Chascanopsetta lugubris. The sequence goes on from JAFBJT010108556.1 coordinate 37,441, forward strand.
TTTCACTTTAAAAAACAAAAAAAACAAAGGTAAGGACACGAGGACTCAAACGGAGATGAAATGGGCAGACAATCTGAAGCACTCATTGAGCTTGAGTCGAACAGTTTCACATGTTGGAGCCGAACATGTTACAGCGGCAGATCCTGGTAATACCTGCACCAGCGCAACACTGTCCCCACTGTCACCCCGACTAATACGCAGCATTGCACTCTTGCGATGCATCGCAATGAGGATGGTACCGGTGACATTATTGACAGGTACACACATACACACATGCATGGACTGTATGTGACGGAATGCAGCCAGGTCTCGTGCACGCGCCCTGCAGCGCCGAGGGGGCGATGGGCGGCGCGGTGAGGGCACGGCTGGCATCACGCTTCACCCCGGGGCTGAAGCGTGAAGCCACAGGAAACCCTCTGACAGATAGGCTCAAAAGTCTGACAGTGAGCCGGAGTGTGTGCCCTGCGTTGCATTGCGTGATGCCTGGTGTGAGCGCATGGATGGAGAGAGAGATGTGTCTCGGCAGGATGGGCGTTTACCTGGTGCAGGGAGCTGCGCAGTGTCAAAGTCCGGTCAGGTAAGATGCGTCTGTGCGCGCCGTGCAAAAGCCCACAGTTTAAATAGAGACTTCACGCCCTTCCGCACGTCAACATGGATACTGCTGGCACGTCTCTCATTGGCTCCCGCAGCCCACAGGAAGAGTTGTAATTGGACGCCGCCCCCCCCCCCCCCCCCCCCCCCCCCCCCCCCCCCCCCCCCCCCCCCCCCCCCCTTGGGCCCCCCCCCCCCCCCCCCCCCACACACACACACATCCTGCTCCCGTACGTGGGCACTGCTTTGGCTGTGTTGACTGAGCTGCTATTGTGGGTGATGATGGAAAGGCTGGATGTCAAGGTGTTGGTTTTTAATGCAGTGCCATCTAGTGGACTGATGATCCAATGACACACTGAGAGTATAAATCTCCCGGAAAACAATGATTGATAATATGAGTTTATTTATTTATTAATGCACTTTGAGATTACAGATATGACATTGTGTGGTGAACATATTTGTTCCACCCATGCATGGACCAGCTCTGCAGGGATGGAAAATGTCCCACACAGACAGGAGACAGGAGACACCCACATGGTGTTCAGTATCACTAGTTAATGACAAAGCAAATGAGCATCAGTGTGGACACTGGAATCAGAAGAATAATAAAACTCCACAACTGCCTGATTCATGTTATTATGAGGTATCACGGCGGATTCCTGAGTCATGATAACATTTCAAGACGTTCATTATAAGTTTGGCGTATTCAGAGAGTTACACTTCTGTTCAATATCGTTTTTCTTTAACATTCATTCATTTCCATAACGTACAACTGGAATTGAAAAAACAAACTAACAGTAAAAACCGTTTTCTTCCCTTTAGCTCTAAAATCATGGCACTTACTATACAGTAGCTCAGATTTTAAAGAACTGGCTTCTAATCTATTTTGTAGCTGCAGAGGACACAGCGCAACTGTTTCCATGTATTTAAATCAAGCAGCAGAGGCTGCCATATCTTGGCTTTAGGTCTCTTATGAGGTCCTGACCAGACCTCTGGCCATAGATCTCACATTTGCAAAAACAACACGATATAAAACCCAGTCAGCAGCAGAGGTCATCACACAGTCGTCCTCTCCGACTGTGGTACAATAAACTGACATCAAGTTTTACATGTAAATGAAAATAGGCAATTGTGACTCCCTAGCACCACGTTCAACATTAAACGACACAACTTTGGTTCACATTAAATCTCAGAGGTTGGAGATGGTGTAACATTTGTGTGTCCACAGTGCAGTATGTGCTGAAATGAAACTGATGATGTAACATCCCTAATGGGAAAAAAAGGTAAGAAAGATGAATGGACGGTGTTGGAGGCAGTGTGCTGCAGTTAACTATATCAAATATATAGGTGGTTCGACTCCTCAGCCCGAGCGTCTGTCCTGGCGGTCATAGATGGCCGTGGTGAGTCCCCACGTTATGATGGATCTCAAAATAACAAGGGAACCTCCTCGGTAAAGCTGCCTCACGCTCCGCTGCCGGGACTCCCACAGCACCCTCCAACAATCCATGACCCCTTTCCCTTCTCCTCCTACATGTGCCTGCATGTTTGCCACAAGCACAGAGAGCGGGTACAGGGACAAGCTGATCGGCATGGACACCAAAGTCCCCGATACAAAGGAGGACGCCATCGGGCCGAGGCCCTCTGCAGCCACGGCAGCACGGACGGGCTCCTTCAGGCCAAAGTAGGTGGAGTTGCCGAGAACACTGCGGGCCATGATGGGCAGGAAGGCCCTGTAGTACCCGAGGGCCACTCTCTGTTCCCTCAGCCTGAGGAGAACATGCTTCCGGGTGGGGACCTGGCGGTCATTCTGGTTGTTCTGCAACACGTTCTGGACGCGCTCAAAGGGAGTAAACACCACGGCCTCCACTATGCCGGCACCAAACCCGGCCAGAGCCGACTGGGCAAAGGCGGGGAGGACGTTCAGAGAAGACAGCCAGAGTTGGTGGCGGATGGTGTCCTGCAGGCCGAACAACAGGGTACCGCTGAGGGTCCCCCTCACCAGTGGCGGCGACACCCCCCTTAAGAGCTTCACCGGTCCCTCCTTGTAGAGCTGCTGTACTACCTGGTGAATTGGGGTGTTGTGGATCTGCTGGCGGTAAACAGTCTTGTAGACAGGAAACATAACCAGGGTGGACAGCAGGTTGGAGCTCCCTCCATGCAAGTAGCGCTGGAAAGGGACCTTAGAGCTCATGGGGTCCTTCTCACTTTCTTGAAGGACGTGATGTGCTGTCATGCTTGAACTACAGTTAGAAAAGACAACAGGGACAATGTGAATATGATGTTAGAGAAAGAAGTCTTTACAGTTTGATAAGAATGGAATCACGATGAGCCCTGAACTATCGATTGTTTCTGATGCCATGACTGACGCACCTGTTCTCAGCCAGTTTCCCAGTAGAATAATGACAAAAGACTAATTCCAGGATGGACGTTTTTCTATCACTTCATTTCAACAGGCTTGTGCAAGACTTTGGAAACAGCGTTCTCCTCCTAAAAAACGTCTGTTAGTTAAAGGTGCAGTGTGTAAGATTTGGTGACCTCTATAGGTGAGATTGCATGCTATATCCATCACCCCACCCTCACCCTTCTGAGCATGCAAGGAGAACCTATGTTAAGACTTCGGTTGTCATTCAAACTCAAAAGATGTTTAGTATGTCCACTTTTACTACTGTAAAAACATGGCCGCCCCGTGGAGAGGACCTCCTCCTCATGTAAATACACATTAATGGGCTCTTTTAACGGTAATGGGGGCAAAACATTCTGATGATTATAAATTCATGAAAATGTCAGTATGCAATTGTTTTATGATTTTTCAGAGGTGAAAAAAATGACCACAGTATCACGCACTGCACGTTTAACAGATTTCCATCCATCACTGACTGACTGACACCCTCCTCTAGTTGAACTCATCAACTCTCGGACTTCTTTTTCTTTCATGTGACAATAACCATGGAGGCGGGCGTTTGGCTGTATTTAGAAATGATCGTTATAAGAAACACAAAACCAACATTGTCTATGTATTCTCATCGGACTAATGGCCAGGTTTGATGAATTGCCCCTGGTGTTATTCATTAGTTGGAATGTTGCTTCTTTGAGTTCTTGGGTGTCTTCGGTCGTGCTGTTCAGTGCGAGACAGGTGTTGATGCGTGACGAAGACGGAGGGAGGGTTTCATGTCCCGAAACGTGCGAAACAAATGAACATGCCGTAAGGACAGTTCCACTTACCCGGTGTTTCCTTCAGATAGGAAGTGCACAAAGCAGTGCGACGTGTTTTATGAATAATCCCCTTCTGTTGTTGGAACCTGATGATGAAGATGATGGCGAAGATGATGAAGATGATTGTCTGTGGTCAAAGAGAGAAAAATGATTTCGGCTCAGACCCCAGCATCAATTCACTGGCTCCACAGTCTAGGACCAAATTGTAACTGTTCCCCTTGACGATAAATGTGCGGGTGAGCTCTGTCATTGGCCCGATTTCTGACACCATCTGCTCTGTGATTGGTTGTTTCGCCCATCACTCCTAGTATTGCCCCTCCCGTTTTGGGTGGAGACGATTTACTATAAGCAGAGATATTACAGTAAGAGACTATGTGAAAAGAAAACTGAAACTGAAACACAGAAAGAGAACTAATGCATATTTGAAATGTTTATTCAGCGTGCGCAGACTCGACATGACTGTGTATGACAGTGTTAGCAGTATGACAGGTGGTAGAACATCGGTGGTGATAAATCTTTGGAGGATGTCTTATTGAAACTGACTGTCATCCACGTATACTATACAAACAGGATGGACAAGGATTTTGGATTCATTGAATGCATTTGTATGCTTTATCACAAAACTAGTATTTTGGATGGATGGATGATGTAATAGAAATACTATTAAGAATATGATTTGTCTCAATATTTATAGAGATGTACAAAGCTAGGTGTGATATGAGTCATCATGTCCACAGTGTACATGGACCAATTCCACTCCTTCCAACAGTGAAAGATGTTGGCTTCCTCAGGAAATAGTCTGCGTATCCCCTGCTTGGCACAGCCTTGTTGCTGGTGAGCAGTGATAAGAGCAAATGTAGCTGTTAATTATCTTTTTAATTACCATAACAACTCTATCAACTAACAAGTCTAACAACTACCATTTTTCAGTGTCCAAAATATTTGCCTTGCAACAGGGTGCAGTTTGTGGTGGAAGTCCTGAGTAAATAAGACGTATTACAATTTAAAATATATTACAATTTCAACATTAAGTTTTAAGATCCCTCAAAATCAAAGTTCCCCAAAAGTGAAATGATTTTCTTTAAAAAATAAATAGTTATTAACTGTGACAATCACATGAATAACAAGGCAAACCGTTTTTTAAGAGTTTATGCATATTCAATTTTTATTAAGAACACACCCTCAGATATGTGGCGCATTCGTTCTACTGAAAAAGTAAGGACAAACATTTGGAATATGCACATCAATGACAAATCCTTCCTCCAGACATACAAAAACACACATTGAGTGGATGAGAGAAAAAAAGCAGGTGAACATTTCTGAAGGAAGCTCCAGCCGGCAGAGACCCCAAGCTAAAAACCTGACAGCTTCTCTATAGAAAGGATAAACCCTGGACACTGGGCAGACCCCACTCAATGAGGGCACCTCAAGAGCTGAAAGAAACATTCCCGAAAATCTACATTAGCCTGATAACAAATGTGAACGCTCTTCATACATTGAGAAAATAAAGAAATTAGAAGGGTTGTTTGAGGGTGGAAGGGAGGGGGGGAGGGAGGAAACGGTAATCTCATTTCAGACTGTTGAGGCACTCTTGGTTGAGTGGAGCTTCAGTGGCACTGTAAACTAGTTCGGTACACATTCACTTCATCATAATCTTTCAAACTGCAATAAGATACAAGAGCAACATGAAAAACTACACTCTTTTATAGTAACAAAACAAAAAGCACTGTAACGACTTCATTTGCCAGAGGCTTCTCCTGACCACTGGGACCCGTCAGGTTTAATGAAATAAGCTCTTTGACGACACACTGAAAAGACTCCCTGAGAGGAAGAAATGGTCAGGAGAAACTCTGCGACTACATTATGTTATGAAGGCAGACAAAGTTGGATTTGGATAAATGTATTCATCCATGTACAATAAATACGCCCGTGCCCTGGACACAAGTGGACACTCCTCATGGGAGAGGGGAAGTGAGATGGGTAGAGCATTAGTAACAGACAAAACATTCTTCTTTGTATGGTTTTTTCTCTTTTTTCTTATAATTCATTAGTTGAACATTGAACCATTACTTCATGGTTGTGTTTTTGGGGGTGGGGTGGGGCCTCCTTCTCTTATTTGGTGTAACAGCACACAAGTGAATGATAAACACTATTTGTTACAAGGGGACATGGCTGAACAGGTAAGACACTGACTCGCCATTGTGAGTTCTACGGATGGCTTCTGCAAGGATCATGGAGATGTCTATGACCTGGAGGCAGAGAAGACCAGAGGTTAGGAGGATATTGACAGAACACAGTATGATTACAGGCAAATCTTTCATTAAATAATAGGCAGAAATTCCATGCAAGATTGTGTTATCAGGCATTACTGTTTATTTCAAACATAATGACAATACCCGTCATTTTCAGCTGCTATATTCCTTCCCCAACAATTATGATATACAATCATTCCATACCAGAACTGATTACGTACAAAATACAAATGATGTAATGATGAAAAGAGTTCATTTTTATGTTATGTGACATTATTTTGACTTTACATCAACAAAAGACGATCAGAACTGGAATTAATTGGAGAGTGGTCCATTACTGAGGCAAATGGCACAATTTGTTACTTGTTTATCCAAATTTACTTTGCAGAAAATAAGTGATAAGAACTTGTACATAATAATGATCACATGACAAACTCAAATAATGGGAACATCAAAGCCAATCCCACTCCTTACAGTGCTCTCCGCATGATCAGTTACACATTATGAGGCTTGTTCAGGTTCATTGTCAAAATGCCAGTTCATCTGACATCCAGCACGAAGCCTGAGGAGGGGCCGACATGCAGCCCTAAGATAAACTGTTGTTTCACACCCTGCCTCTCAATCTGGACCTGTAGCAAGTTCTCTGTCACCCCTCCACATCCTCCTTAGTGAAGACGCAGAAGTTTCCCCTGTCTTGGTTCATTACTGAGCTTTCGATTTTAAGTTGCTGACACAAAACCGACAAAATATTTAAAACTGAATAAATATTGGGCTAAAATGTTTCAAGAATGGTGTTTGTTTTCTATAAAATACTTGAACTTGTGTTTACTTTTAACACTGCTATAGGCCTATTCCCACATGTTAGAGACAAACCAAAATCAATTGTAAAGTTTTAAGTAGCTTGTCCTGTCCTGCGGACAGATTTAAATAAGCACACAAAAAAGAAAGATAAACCTTGTTTGTGAAAGTCAAAACCCCTTGATCATTTACATAAAATGAAACCAAAAGCTGTATGCTGACCTGTATTTTGGGACAGTGTTTCATCTTCTCCTCCTGAGGGATTGTATTGGTGACGACTACGGCTTCAAAGCAGGCATTGTTTATACGTGAGATGGCCGGGCCAGAGAAGATGCCATGGGTCAGGATGGCATAGACCTTGGTGGCACCTGCAGAAATCAGTCTAAGGGGATGAAAAACAGAATTACAGAGGTTACAATGTGGAATCCTATTGATATTGAAGTTGTTTTCAGGTCCACGGCCACCACATCAGTCCACCAGACAATGCATTAAAGGTTTGAACAAGGAACAGGAAACAGTGCTCACTTGTCAGCAGCATGGCAGATCGTGCCACACGTGTCGGCCATGTCATCCACTAGAATAGCGACCCGATCGGTCACATCTCCGACAAGAACCATGCGATCTACCTCATTGGCTTTTTTCCTCTCTTTGTGAATGAGAGCAAAGTCCACATTCAGCCTGTCTGCTATTGAAGTGACTCTGCAAGAGGAAAGCGTGTATGCGAGTTAGATTCTGTTTGGAGTGGATTCTAGAGGAAATGGTAAACTATGTACAAGGGTTGAGCACCTATGGCCCATGGCCTGCATACCTCTTAGCTCCTCCGGCATCAGGTGACACAATGGTACAGTTTTTCCATTCAGGGATGTTCTCCTTGATCCATTTCAACACCGCTGGCTCTGCATACAAGTTATCTACAGGAATATCAAAGAATCCCTGGAGGGAGGGGGGGGGGCGGGGAGATAACATGGGTAAACAGACTGGGGCAGCAGGGGCTGTACATCTACGAGCTGCAGTAGGGAATGGAGGGCTACTCTGTCGTTCTGTTGTGATGTTACAGTTGAGCAGTATGGTCTGAAATTAATATCACAGTGTGATTTGAAGAATACACAGTACGAGATCATCTTCTATATATCCATTTACTGTTTTGGTTCAAGTCCATGTATCATGTAGCTGTGTTGTGCAGAAACCTATAGTCGTTATATGATTACATGAAAGTAACAGTCTACTTGTTGCACACATAGAGACGGCTGTAAATACTAAACTAGTGAGAATGGAGGATATCAACATAACTTAAACAGTGGAAATCTATGCAGGGAAGTTGACAGTACGGAGGGAGGCAAATAGAATAAGACATCAGTGTGGATGATACATAAAAACTTGGTGATGGGAAGTGTAGGACTTGTTTTAATAAAACTAATGTTATATTTAATGCATCGTGACTGGGTTGTCGCTAACTCTTGTACCGAGTGTGCTCCATGTGTGTTGTAGCAGTCATTTGAAGGTCATTTCAACGCTATCCATATGTAATCTGAGTAAACAGAGAGAGCATATCTAAGACAACAATGACTGAATGTCAGGTTGGTTACTATTGTCACTAACTTGAGACAAGTTCCTTCAGGAAAGTGCATCCAGGCGCATAGAGCATGGCTGAGCAGTTTAATCAAAATGAGTACTGTATGGCAATTTCATATTATCTACACCTTATTCTGCCTATCCCAGGATAAAGAGTGTCTCTTTTGTAAAATACAGACTAGTGCCCCTGTCAGTCAAACACAGGTTCAGAACAGATGACCAATAAACAACCTACTGGTCATATTAATAGCAGGATGGTGATGTGATTCTGTTACGGCCCACTATTGTGTTACTCACCTGAATCTGTGACGCATGTAAGTCCATGGTGATGATATGGTCGGCACCTGACACTGACAACATGTTGGCCACCAACTTGGCAGAGATCGGAGCACGGCTCTGTGGTGAAAATAGATCTCGTCAGTCACATGGAATAAGAGGCCTGGAAAGCATGGCTGGTCTCTAAAAATATCTCCTATTCGGTCAAATGACATAACACTACATTTACCAATGTGGATCAAAATTGTACGAGACGTTTCAAGTACTTTGATACCGTCACTCAATATTTCAAATACTTGGATAAATAAGTTAATACAACTCGGATGTCGTCTTGTTTGTCTGTTTAAGGCTACTGTTAAATGCAGGTGGAGAACATGGCTGACGTTAATATACAGGGCAGATTGAAGCGCAGGCCAAGAAGACCATACAAATGTCAATATGGTTTCTTTCAATTCTGAGTTTGTCAGTAACTCATTTTACACAATAAACCTTTGCACATGCACAACATTCCATTCATGCAGGATGATTATGGTTAGACATGGGGGCATCTGAGAGAAGTGTGAGATAGCGATTCATGAGCGTGCATAGCAGGGAGGGAGGGAGGGAGGGAGGGGGAGAACAAACTATAAGAAACAATAAGGGAAATATGCTTAGTCAGGCCTGAGGTGATGGACATGGCTGCAGGCTTCTCATCATGAAGCTGGGTGGCAAATGGCATGACAGAAGTAATTAGACAGATATCCCTCACCCCCACCTTGTCCTTCTTGTCCTGCCGGGCGTAGGGGAAGCAGGGGATGACAGCGGTGACCCTGCAGGCCGAGGCGATCTTGCAGGCGTTGATCATGATGAGCAACTCCATCAGATTGTCATTGATCTCGCCACAGCCACTCTGCACGATGTACACGTCCTCCCCACGCACGCTCTCCCCGATCTCCACGCTAGCAAGGAGGCGACAACACAAACAGTACTTAGTGCCATGGAGAGAGAGAGAGAGAGAGAGAGAGAGAGAGAGAGAGAGAGAGAGAGAGAGAGAGAAGAAGAAAGAGAAGAAGAAAGAGAAGAAGAAAGAGAAGAAGAAAGAGAAGAAGAAAGAGAAGAAGAAAGAGAAGAAGAAAGAGAAGAAGAAAGAGAAGAAGAAAGAGAAGAAGAAAGAGAAAGAGAAGAAGAAAGAGAAAGAGAAAGAGAAAGAGAAAGAGAAAGAGAAAGAGAGAGAGAGAGAGAGAGAGAGAGAGAGAGAGAGAGAGAGAGAGAGAGAGAGAGAGAGAGAGAGAGAACAAGCACTGGTGTGCGATGTGGTCAGCACAGGGGCAACATACTGGCTCTTAAAATGACTTAATGAATGATGCGTGTGTCGAGCGACAATACAAGAAACACCAGGTTCCCTGCTCACGTGGATGTGTTGCTCAGCATAAAGGGAGTTAGCGTGACTTCTCGGCCGTGCGTGGACTACAAGTTCCCATGGCCACTGCGCGGCAATTTCACCGTGACACCACGGCGCGGAAAGAAACACACGTCTCTACACACAACTGCGTAACACGTCCGACTCACTAAATACCCACGTAAGCACAACTCACCACGTTTCCTGGTTGCTGAATTTCTTGGTCACCACCTTCCCTAGTTCCAGTCCCAGCCGGTCGGCTATTTTCTGAGACAGGTCTGGATGCGAGCTCCCGCTGAATATTTTGATATTCGGCATTCTGCTGCGGTCCCGGGCGTCGTTCAGACCGAGGAGGCGACGGCGACGTCGGGCGGCTGCGGGTCGAAGAGTAGACGCAGGCAGCGGTAAACAATTCGCTCAACAGTTGACGGACGAGTTACTCCCTCACTAAGCTGAAGTCTGGCTGTCTACCTATCCACCATTATGTCCCACACAGCATGCGTACAGCGCTCCATACCCGAGCGGCGCGCACGCTTTCACTTACGTCCTCGCCGTGATGACGTCGTTACGCACACAGTGGACCCGACAGTTGCCCCAACAAAGGCACAGCGTCCACATTATGGTACATTGCCCGGATGTGATGATGTTTGTTTTTTTACAAGTAATACAACAGAAACAGTTTGTTTTTGTCTTAGTTTGTTTAATTCATAAATGTAAAGTGTTCCAAATGAAACCCCTTTGAAGTGTAAACTCAAAACACAAAAACACACGCCACAATAAATTGATGAATAAATAAATGCACCTGACTATATTCACTTCACATGTAAAAAAAAAGGGTCTCCCAATGGTCAAAATACAAAAACGTCTATGACAATTGGAGACATTCTTAATGTTCTATCACAATATTGTTTTCTGCCTTATAGCTCACCTTTATCCCAGTGTCAGGTTTGCTCATGTGTCTGATGAGTTAGCGGTTATTTCTATACTTGGTTTGTAATGGGTTACCTGTTTGGGGGCTTCTCCAAGCAGCTTTATCATTATTTCAATACCTTTGATGTAAAGATTTGAAACAAATCTCTTTCATTTCATTCCAGACGTTCACTGAACAGCATTTGTGTCATCATTTCCTCCCAACAGTTCCAACATGCCTCGGTGAGTGTTGCCGTCTGAACAGGTCAATACTGAGATCACACTGCATTCTGAGTGGGTAGTTATCTATTAGGGGGAAAAATAAAGAATATATACATAATTTGTTGGTTTTTAAAGTTGCTCAAAAATTAGTCAGGTAATTGAAAACATGGAAGTATTCATTGTCTTCAGTATCTTGATTTTATTTATTTTTTCCCAAATAGATTTGTTTTAAAAATACAAGTATGTGTGTCTGTTTTTCATTTAAAGGTTCGCCTGTCAGTAGTTACAATTATATGTCTGTTTTTTTTTTTCCATCTACGAGTTACGTCACGGTAATGGGCGTGTTTTGCAGGCTGAGGGCGTGTTTTCCTCATTGGCTGCGGTTGTAGCGGGACCCGTATGGATCCAGCAGCACGTGAACGCGCACAGCTGAGCAGGGGACTGCTAACAAACGCCAAGTCACTTGAGTCAGACAGTAATATTAGCACAGAGCGGCTTAAATTGCCTCTTTGAATTTAGCTGTATCAGAGAAGCCAAGTATTTTAAAAGCAATGTTTAAATCACGTGTGTACTGCCGCCAAAATCGCTTGTTTTTGTCAGGCAGGTGGTGGAAAGTGATATTTGTTGTAGGCCACACTTCACAAATCATCAGCAGAGCCACACTCTCAAGGCCTCAGTCATAAACCCGGCATCACCCTTAGGACCCCAGCATCAACATGGTGAACTTGTGGACCAGCTACATCAATGTCCATTTCATCAAAGAGGTAAGACTGGAGCAAACACCCCGAGGTTCATCGAGTAAGATTTGAGTGCAGTAACTTCCATCGGCAGAATGTAACACAGTTCTAAGTAGTTACATGTCAGGGGCAGGTTCTCCATATGGAGGCTGACATATTGAACCATCATGTTTTTGCCAAACCCAGAATGGACACCACTAGTTTTTGTTGGCAACCACCGGCTACCACAGACTACCATACACTCTGGACCTCTCGGTTCCATTGTAGCACATTATCACCCCCCCCCAGAATGGACATTTGACTTGTCGACATACGAAAGATCTGTTTGTAAATAACAATAACGCTTGCATGTGTATTTAAAGGTGCACCTGATGGTAAATGAAGTAAGTTCTTTCCCCGGATGTCAACTATATACATAAAGTAATGGCAATTTCAGTGACATATCGCTGCTTGTCGAAGTTTGTAGCATTGTGTGTATTTGACTGTAGATACGTATTGTCTATAAACAGTTATATTTTCTCCGATAACCTTCTGTGTTGTAACGCACCACACTTAGTATACTGTGTTTTGGAAAAGAGCTACTCTGACTGTTGAGGGGCTTAGAATCAAATCCTGGTTTCAGACATTAAGCACTCTGACCAACATCATAGGAAAGCGCATATGTAACAAAGTTCTCTGTACACAGCTCCACACTTTTGTTGCCAACCTCTTGAGTCAGTCAGCACGTGATTAATGTCACTGTTGGTTCTCGCTAAAGGCTGCAATGATTCAGTGACGTTTGTTTGAAAGCACTGAAAGGACTCCCTGTCATGCAATGTCATTTCCATATTCGCCGAAAGAGTTTATATAATATACTTTATTGCTCTTAAAACATGAGTTAACTTTGTACACAGACATAAGACCACAGTGACGACAAGATCATTGACAGTAAATAAAAACAGGAATGAACAGGCTCACATAAAGAAACAATGGCTTAAGCCGTGGTGGGCTCGTCATGTAAATGAAACACAGACAAATCCACACAGTTTTGCAAAGCAACTGAACAATGACAGCCACAGAAAATGTTTATTGTAAAGTGCTGATGAGAAAACGCTGTCTGATATTTTTGTTTATAAAAATAAACATGTCCCATGCTTTATACTCATAATATACTCTTTAAAATATATGTTTTGCTATTAGTCTCTATGTTACATTACTACTATAAATAATTACCTTACAGACATGTTTCATCTTGGCCTTTTAACAAAATACAGAGTTTGGATAAATTGTAATGTTACAAGTAATCCTTTAAAAGTTTGTCCCTCAAATATTTTTTAAATCTTGTTATTTACATAACAGTGTAGAATAATACATGTCCATACCAAATATCCTTTGCTAAACATTCACATGTTGTCACCCCTGCCTTTCACTTTTGACAGTCTCTCCATTTTCTAATTGGTTCACATCAACACCTTCCATGGTCAAAGTGTCTGGCCCTGAAAGTCTCACACTAAAGGGGGAAACATGCAGAACAATGAGAGAGAGAGAACACTGCATATGGGGATGGAAAGTGCCACATTGACAGAGAAGGAACAACAGTTAAAAGACAGTGCGTGTTTTTCACAAAGCTGAAGACTAAATTGGCCCTTTTAGGTTGAAGGTTGAATTGTCAATATAAAATGAAAACCATTTAAAGTGTAATTTATTTACATTGACAAGTGAAAAATCACATTGTGAGTGGATAGAGTCCCAAGGACATTTCTGATTAATAAAACAGTTTCTGGAAACATTCTGTTAAGTACAATTAACTCAACACATCCTTAATTTATAATGAAGATGCCAAACGTTGTTCTAAATTTCCGTATTTATATCGCATGGCATTCCGTATCATGAAATTAGTTTCTTGCTAGCAAACAGTTAAATACCTTGATTCAAGGATGATTCAATTCAATGCCACTTGTCAGGAATGATGTTTACATCATTTACAATATTTCAAAAAAGGTTTGATATAAATTCCAAAGGACTGACTTATACTTATCTATTTTTTTTTTTTTTGCAGAATCAATGTATTTATTTCTTGCCCTGTCACCATGAGCAGTTTGGTTTCACAGCACTTTCTTTTAACAGTATTGTCCGGGGTACATGTCAGGCCAGCACGTCTACAGAGCCTCTGTGATAGACTACCAGGAATAACAAGAGGGTGAGACACAAAGGAGATTTCAGACAGGAAACAGATGTGTTAGTTTTATTAAAATACATAGAAAACTACTTTTGTGTGTTTCTTATATATTTGCTAGATTGCACAATGTATAACAGCACATAGAAAGCAAACGTGTTTATATTGGATCTGAAAACCTGAATGAAACAAAGTGTCTTTTGAGACGGATACGCTTTAGCCTTGAGATGAACTATGTAAGACTCGAGTGAGTTTTTCAGCAGCATAGTGAATAAAAAAAATGCTGAATCCAACATTAAAATACATACATTTCAACTTCAGAGCTAATTCAAGAGGTTGTGCAAAATTCTATCGTGATTCTTACTTGCGAGTGGATGTTAAAAACTATGATTCACAACATGTGAGAGGCAAGTGAGCTATTGATCAGTGATGGTGTAAAGTAGAATCTGTGCGTTATTGGGTACAGTGTGGGCACTCCCCCTCTACAGCAGAGTGAGGTAACGACACACATTACTGTAGAGTGGATTAGACTGTGACTTGGGTCTCTGCTACATTGTCTGCCCTGAGCAGGCTTGTTTCGTAACCTGCACTGTTCGAGTGAGAGAATGGGCTTCTGTCAGTCAGTGCCGTTCGAACTTGTCTGACCTGTCTTTCAGCGGTTGTCAAATTCCAACACTGTCACTTGTACCTTGTATCACACACACTGTTAACATAGCCAATAGAGAGCTCCATTTTGTGTTACACAGTTTGAAATTTCAACAAACAAACACTTCACCATCTAACCAACCAACCAACCAACGCTTTGGACGAGCAATTCACAGAAGTCGCTACTTGACGAGATTTCTGATATATTTGTCCAGTGCATACATTTATTTCTGATGATTTGTTATAGTTCTTTAAACTCAATATACATTTCAAATATATTCTTCACCTTTTTCTTCACAAAACTTTATATTATTTGCTAAGTAGACACAACTCAAATATACATTACATATAAAATATCATACTTTCATGATTTATGTATATTGTGAATATAATTATGAGGTGATTAGCCCTGTACCACCCAGTCTGTCATGGGGTTCTTATTCCATTGTGCATTTGTTTGGTGTATCTTTATATTTCAAAACAAGATCCAAGGCTACCTCAGGGCCTGTAAACATGGAATGGAACAGCTGCATTGTAGTATTCACGGAGGATGATTCATTGCACATCTTGTAAAAATGTAAACAATAAAGAAATCATGAATTTAGAGAGAGTAGCCAGCGCTGTCGGGTCTGTTGTGAAAACATCCCAGCCAGATTAATTTTCTACTGGGCAGGTAGAGTTTTGATGGGTCGGGTCAGGGAGCTCATGTTATTTGTGTTGGAGGAAATGTGAGGGCTCACTGTCTTTGTTGGCAGGCTGCTTGAGTGTCCCATTGATTCCTCTGCTGCCCTCAGAAGCAAAGTGTAGTTGATAGCTACTTCCTCAACTTTCCTCAGCAGCTGCAGCCTTTGGGCCTCTGAACGAACCCCTCTGACCAGTTTGATGAAGGTTTGAGTGAGTTCGCACAACACTTGAAAGCTAGCTGAGACAACAGCAAGCATGCGTGTTGGGCTTTTTTCAACACTTGCCACCCGCCGACAAGATGCTCTGAATTCTTTGAAGCGCACGGCCAACTCCTGTTTGTACTCTGCGATGCGTGAGGGCTGGAGACGAGCCTCACCCTCTGCTTGTGGACTGTTGGCGCACTGACGTAGGATCACCAGCAACTCATTAGCATCCAACTGGGCATTTAAGAAACCATCGGGTAAGCTGAATGTTTTTCCTTGTAGGGCTTGTACTCGTGCTAGACTCCCCTCTAGTGTACCACAGGCTCTTAGGTCAATCTCTTGTGTTTGCGGCTCCTCCTCCTCTTCTTCCTCTTCCTCCCCACTGCAGTCCTCTGCATTAAGAACCTGCAGTGTTTTACTTACTACAGGAAAGGTACGTGAGTCTAACTCCATGCCTGGCAGGACTTGAAGGGGTATAGAGTATGAGAGTTCATCTTTGTCACTGCTCTCATCTGCTGCCTCACACTTCCTATAGCAAAAACAGAATGAGCAGCATTTATCCTTGTCATCACTGTCTTCACTGGGCAGGGTCAACAGCACCTCGCTAGCCCCCTCTTTACTGTCACACTGTGGCTCTTCTCCCTGAATAAAAAATACACCCTTTTTGCCCTTCACCTCTGCCTGGTGAGATTGAGTGTGGACAGGTTCGATTGGAGTTGGGAGCCTTAGGCCTGTGGCCCTCACTCTCTCCATCTCCCTCTCTAAACTCTTCGCTTTGGGTTTCACCTCAGCATACACAGGTGTATTAGTGCTATTGTCCAATTCTCCAATGCTGTATCGCCGCTGGAGCTTCTTGTATTGTGGTGCTCCCATGCAATCTGCTTGAGAAGTACAGGTGGGCAAGCAGGTGCCATGCTCTCCTCTTGGCTCTCTTGACTCGAGGCTGGTAGAACGTATTCTCGTGGTCTTAATTTCTAAGGTCTGTGGTCTCCTTGTTGCACCTTGTGTATGAGGGGCTTTGGACACTGCTGGAGGGGTCTTGGAGATAGTTCTCTCTCTGCCTCTGTGTTGTGTCTCTGTTGTCGAGCCCACTGGTGTGTCAGGGAGTCGCATGCCCCTGCACATTCGCTTACAGTCACAGCTGCGTCTCTGTTCCCTGGAAATACCCGGTGCCTTTAGGACAGGGCTTGTGCGAAGCTGGCAGGCACAAGGAGTGCCTGAGGGCACAGGTGAGGATCCCTGGGGCAAGAACTCACCTTGGGATGACTTGGGTTTCAGCAGTTCCTCTAAAAACTCTAACTCATACTGACGGACCTTCTGCAACTGAGCCCTTCGCTCATCTGTTTCTCTTCTCATTCTTGCAGGGAAAGTCGCTGAAAGAAGGTTTCTAAAACTTAGGAAAGGGGCACTGCGTTGGGACTTACCCTTACCACCACCTTGCTTCTTTATGTCTCTGGCTGGTAGAGTAGATACCATTCCTACCTCTTGGCTTGGTGTTGTTGGATCATCTAGAATAGGGAAGGATTTTATAGAGCATTTCTGTATCTCGGAGTGAGGTTTGGCTTGGGAAAATTCAGTCTTGCTTTCAGCTGTTTCTTCTCTTTCTGCTTTAACAGGCAAATGAGGGGAGAACTTTGTTTGTATTTGCGGGTTAGTTTTTGCCAAACTGGGATCTGCCCCCACTCTAACTGCATTTTCCTTGCTGGCAGTCAGCTGGAGGCCTTTTGCTCGAAGACGTTCATCATCTGTTGGGGACGATGTTTGAAACACCACTACCTTCTGAACCTGTGGGTCTTTAAGTCGTACTTGTTGCCCTGGCTCCTGTTGCACTGGGCATGTGCAGAAAAGGTCGTCAACTGGCAGAAGTTCGGTAGAGCTTGAAGGCTTGATGGTCTCGCTAGAGGCAGTTTCGGCATCTTGGCACAATTTAGTTGGAGTAATCTTGGCAGAGGCAGTTCTGTCCACAGGCAAGAGGCTTGGTAAGGCTTTGTTGCTAGCGTCTGTTTTAAGAGGTGCTGTTGTCTTCCCCTTTATACCCTCAGAGAGGTTTTGGCACAGTGTCTCCGCAGATGAATTGAATAGTTTCTGGTCCTTACTACCTTGAACTGTCGGTGCGTTGTCAGACACTTCGGGTAACTTAGAGGAGGGATCATAGGTGTTTGCTTTGGTGGGCTCATAGTTTGCTTTAATTTCTGCTTTCTGTTCAGTCTGAGTTGTGTGTTGAGTGCCCCTGTGTTCAGTCACAACACTGAGTATTGTTGAGTCTTGAGTGGGACTGACTTTAAAGGGAACAGTCTTGCTGAGGATTACTTGCTTGGGTGGACAGCCGGCACGAATCTGACCCACTGAGAAGGCCCCAGTCCCAATGGTTTTTGCTGTGCAGCCTGGGATGGCCAGGGGAAAATCACGACGGCAGAGAATACGTTCCTTGTTGATGTGGTGAGCCAGCAGGTAGGCCTGGTTCTGGTTCTGCTTCATAGCTGAAACCATCTCGGAAACGTCGGTCAGTTCGGAGGAGTTTGTCTCATGGCCCGAGTCCAATGATGATTCAGGTGTAATGGCAGCTAAGACAATCAACCCTGAGGAAGAAGACAATATAGCACATTAACATAATGAAAACATTATAAAAATACATAACATATACAACTATAAATGTAAAGTTCTGTTTTACTGTTTATGATCAAGTTATCTGCATCTCAATCAACAAATTCCAAAAGTCATGCAGAGTTATAACCCATCTTTCAGATTGAAGTATATTTATCAGTGGGCTTGTCTCACCTAAATTCACTTGTACATTTCTAATGTGGAGGCGTTTTTGTGTATAAAGGCCAGTAACCACCCATGAGAATGGATTCAAAACATACGTAGCTGCTGAGTAGCTGCCAAATGATCCGTTTTGTTCAATGAAAACTTTTTCTAAATGTTTTAGAGACAATATAATTAAATTTTGTTTTTACCCTGTCAGCTATGTGTTTCCATATCACTCAAGTATGGTTTATTAGCATTTTTCTTAGTATGTTGTTAATTTCAAACCATCCAAATCGTTTCTATGTAATTTGGGGAAATTTCAGGGGTATTGTGGTATTTCATATATACACCATAATCAAGATAAAGATTGGAAATATGTTCAATTATCTGGTTAAAATAAGAATATTGTTTTACTATTAAATGGAATTCTTTGTGATCTGTCGCATGACTGAGGTTGTTGACCTGCAGTCTGTGTTGGTTGCTGAGGGTGATGAGGATAGTCCTCAGAAGCTGCCAAAGCCTCTAGAGCCTGTAAGGTTGACACCAGAGCATCATCCAGCTCCTGGGCATGATCCCGGACTGTTCTCGTGGCCACATTATCAATTAGAGTCACAGGCACGTCTTCCTTGGCTTGGGCCTGCTTCCCAGAGGCAACTGCTGGGCTGGCACTGGTTCGAGCCTTCCTCCCTCTTTTTGCGTCATCCTCATCTGAACTGTTGTCTCTGAATCCAGGTGGTGGGGCAGCAATTGCAGGTGCCGGTGGTTGCAACTTGTCTCCACCAACATCCACCTCCTCCTCATCCTCTTCCACATTCCCTGGGGGTGGAAGTGCCATGAGATCAACAGCGCCTCCATCTCGGGATGCACAGGCACTGGAGCATTGTTTCCCGGAGCTCCCACTGCTGTTCACTGCTCCTGACAGGCCCTCTGCCCTAAGCCTGGCTTTGCAGGAATCACAGAAATATCTGGAGTTTTTCTGGGACTGACCCATTGTCTGGGCTCGGATTCTAAAACCTGCATTCTCCACTGCGGGGGTCTCTACAGCCCCAGCAATTTCTTCTGTACTCTGCTGGGTAGGGTCTGACTTGGTGCGAGGCCGACCAGGGGGCTCCTGAGAAATGAAGTTCTCATTAATGTCAAGTTCAGTGTGTGGTTGGATTTCTTGGAATTGCTGTTGCTCTCGAAGGTGCACGTGACACAGGCCAAGGTGCTGAGGCTCTGCTGGAACTACAGCCCTTGAAGACCCTGCTTCTCTGTGTGAGCTCTCCCTCTCGTCCCCTCGCCGACTTCCACTTGGCAAGTTGGTTGCCCCGGAACGTGGGTGGGCATGGTGGGAGCCTCTGTAATCTGAGGATAGAATTGTCAGAGCAGTGAAGAATTTGAGGTATTAAGAACTAGATGGTATAGAGTAGATCCAGATTAGAAAGCAGAGGCGACAGCTGGTGGTCAGATGGGGCTCATTTGTATTTCAGAGATGGATATTGAAAGTTGAAGTTTGTTTGAGGTTTGAAGGTTAGTTTCTGGTGGAATGTGATGGCATGATAATCCTTCTTCTAAGTAGATAACAGGTTGAGACAGCAGATGGTGGAGGATCTGTTCATGTTTGAAAAGTAGAATGTGTATGATCACATCAAAAAGTGCAATTTATTGATCGTCCAAAGTATGTTGAGGAAAAGAGAGATGAGGCTTCCCATTCCAATGAGTCGAGATGAAGATGAGAGACAGCAGAGGGCGCCATGGGATGGTGGATCCAGGATAACCTGGTTACTGCAGGCAATGGTTTCAGTCAATGAAGAAGCACATCAATGCCTATGAATATACATGATGAAGATTTCCTAATACCGTCTTGCATGCTGCTCATTTACTTGTCAACAATGTATCAGAGCAGTCAGTTTTCCTATCCAACCCCTACAAGTTAAGAAGACTTCTAACATACCTGCCTTGGTCATCTGAGACTGACCAGGTGTTCGGAAGTAGATAGTTCGTTTAGGGTCTACAAACAGCTTGTAGTAGCCAGAGATGAGGCATGCAAAGTTGCTGGCATCCGGCCATTCCATGAGTAGGACCAGTGGCTGCAGGGAGTGATAGGGAGGGGAATTAGGAGACAGGAAATGAGCATCACCTGCTCGATTTCCAATGACCTGATGAAATAGAATAACATATAGAACAACAGCTTTGTACTCAATTTTGTCAGTGGTTGAGTTAAACTAGAAACTCTACTATTGAGATAAGCAGTTTCCTGAATGCATATGCTCTGGTGTAATACCTTGGCTTCATGGATCGTCACCTCCACCCGTGCCACACCTTGACTCTCTCGGTAGAGTTGGATCTTTGCAACCCGACTGAACTCGGTCAGAACCGTTGTCAGGTTGTTTTTCAGGTCAATCACGTGACTAATGCCGTGGCGTGGACCCACAAGTAGTGTTGTTGCTGACTGCTTCTCATCCTGAAATAAAACACCGCAGCCTTTTGTTTTCTTCTCTAGAACTTTCAAAATATGTACTGCATTTACTTTAATTCTTACATTGAAGGATAGACATGGCTAACAGAAATAATTATGTGTTCTTGTGTAAAATTATTGAAAAAAATGACTTACCATTCCGACAGTGTTGAACAATATTCCTCCAAAAGGTGGGAGGTCATTTAACACACGCATGTACTGCAGCTTTCCTTGGAGAGGGGGGACCTGTCAACAGAATGATAAACAAGCAACTATCATCTCTGCATGAGGAATCCTTAACAGCATTTACCATAACCTCCTCTTGGGGGCACTGTTGAGCCACAGAAGATGGGAGAACAGTCTTACGCAACAGTTACGTCTACAAAGAGAAAGAGCTTGTTTTAGGATTGAGGACTGGTTATCTACACTATTAAACCAATTCCCCTCTAAAGAAAGAGAAATATTTCTATTTAAATGTTTGAAGTAATTGAGTGTAGAGCAATTTGGTTCTTAATAGATTTGCGTTGCTTTCAGCTGTGTTATGATATCATCACAGAAATGATTATCAGTTTCGGTTCAAACGTTTTGTTTGGACAAACCTTGTTGCCTGATGGAGGTGGATGCTGGTAGGTCTTCAGCAGCTGAGACAGGGACTTGCACACATTCTTCTCCTTGACCGTTGGAAGGAGAGTGAGGGGTAGAAAAGGCTCCAGTCCCCACTCTTTTCTATGATGGAGAATAAAGGGAAAGTCAGACAAAACAAAACAAAAAAATATGTATATATATGTTTCATCTTAGTGGCGTCTCCAGCTCACACCCTGTACGTATGACCTCTGGCCTGACATTCTCCATCACCAGGACATTGGGTCGGTTATGCTTCTATGATATAATGTCAGAGGCCAATGAATTAGCGATTCGTTTTGTTGAGTAAATGAGCAAATTGAGAGAGAGGAAAGATAATTTTATGTATCGTCGGAGATGTGTCTCATAATGACTTGTGGAAAATGATCCCCGAAGATTGAGAGTTTTTATATTATTAGGATTGTTAATGGTCTTGAAATGACTGAATGGACAGACTTCAGTGATTCAGAATTCTTGATGATAGATTCCTTTTAGGGAAACAATACATTTAAAAAAATTGATCTGTTGATGTTTTTATAGTTAATCGGCGAGTCAGATAAAATGGCAAAAACTATATTTGATCATCTTTAACCGTTTATTTGAAAGACAGTGTAAATTATTGCATCACGCTCTTGTAAAGAATTTGCTAATTAAAACAGAGGAACAGCTTGTGTCGCAAAAAGACAGTACCGTAAAATGATGCTTTTTTTCCTGCCCCCACCTCAGGATGAGTGCTTTTTAATAGATCTGATTATTTAATTAAAAATGAGTTTCCAATGAGTTTCAAAAGCAGATTGATACGTTATAACATCAATAATAACAATAACAAGTTAATTTCAGTGTTTTGTACTCACTCAACATGCTTGAGGGAGATCTTCTGACTGGGCCTGGTTGAGGACACAGTGATGTAGATATGGAGTGCAGCCAAACGTAATGTGACGTCGGATTTCCAGTCTGTGCCAAAGCGCTCCTTAATAACGTCATTGCGACTCTGTAGAATATGATGAAAATGTTCAAAAGGCTTATATCTGCAATGAATGGAAGAAACCATGATATTTGATGATATAAGTGGCTTCGTAGGAACTTTACATTAGTGGCTTCAGCAGTGTCATGAGACTGAATGACATCCTTTTAAATCCCCCTTTAACCCAGTGATTACCTGTATGTAGAGGTACTCAAATGCAGCGGGGTCTCTTCTCAGTAGGTCTGCAGGGTCCTTGGGGAAGAAGCTGATGCGGAACAGACACTTCATCCCTTGGAAATAGGTTCTGTGCACCACCTGAGGGAATACAGTAATATTAGTCTGATAACAACTTTGCATACAGTGGGGTCCCTGTTGTTTACCCATCTACACACGCTGTATTTTTGTTTCCACAGGTAAACAAGATGGACAGGATTCAAACCCAAGTTACTAATCAACCATTTAGTTCGGGGTTACTTGTATAAATTTACTATTCCCATACCCATCATTCATAGTTTTAGACGCATCCTAAGTTAATTTCTGGGTTTTGTTATTACTTACATGTGTCAGAGGCTGGTTTTCCTGTAGAAAGTGCAACCTCTGATTCTGCTCCAGACCACCTGCCTCAAGTACTAAAGCAAAGTGCTCTATGTATCGCAGTGAGAGGCGGTCCTGCAACGAGGAGATCACATCCTGGAAGCAGAGAGATGGAAACAGATTACAGGCTGAAGTATATTTTCCAAACCGACAAAACGTGTTTATGCGGAGTCATTTCTCAAATTCATCTTCTTGTGATGTTAATTTTTGTTTTGTTTAGGCCCTTTAACATGATATGTTTGCCATTATGCGTAATAGGGTGCTTCCATAGATATTCTGTGTTCACGGTGCATGGATCCTTTTAAAGCAAACAATAGCTGTATGTCAGGGTGTGCAGGGCCATCTCCAATTCCTATGAATCATCTGGAGGTTTTCTCTTAACCTTTACCTAACGGAATGAGAACACAGTTTCCC
The DNA here is from genome assembly GCA_016785325.1 of Chascanopsetta lugubris. Taxonomy (NCBI): domain Eukaryota; kingdom Metazoa; phylum Chordata; class Actinopteri; order Pleuronectiformes; family Bothidae; genus Chascanopsetta; species Chascanopsetta lugubris. The sequence continues at coordinate 60,857 of JAFBJT010108556.1, forward strand.
TGTCATTGTGGTTCATCCCTCGAGGTTCATATGTCAGAAGCTGGCAATATAATCAATACACAGCCATACTACATGGGTGTTCTGTTATATTGATGTCTTGCTATAGTTTGACTTGAAGTCCCCTTGTGGTTGCACATTGAAAGAATTGTATTTCATAATGACAAGGTCATATGCATGCAGGTGTAAGCCGAGCTGCAGCTCCCCCCTGAAACACAGCACTTTTTACATTATTGACCTGTGAGGTTTGCTTCGACCACCGCCCGGGGAGGCCACAATCAACTGAAGGCTCTGCAGACGGCTATAGACTGTTCTCTAAAATACTACAGGGAAGCTTCTTTAGCTGACAGTCTGTCTAAAGGACACACACCACTGGGCATCCCGCTGTGCTATTGATTTCATCTGTGTTATAGTTTTATGGATTCAAGCCTTCACATTATGCTGAATTTCCATTTAATTAGGCTGACAGCAGAGCAGCTCCTCCATCTCTTCTTTTAAGGGCTTTGCTGTTTCTTCTCCCCCCCCCCCCCCCCCTCTCTCTCTCTCTCTCGCTCTCGCTCTCCAGTAGTGCAGGAGAGATTTAGAGTCTGTTTAATGACTGTGCTCTGAGAT
>JAFBJT010108557.1:4254-16373 GCA_016785325.1 Chascanopsetta lugubris
CCCTCACCCTCTCACATGTTCTCTCTCTCCCTCTCTCTCTATCTTTCTCTCTCTCTCTCTCTCTCCCCCTCTACCTCTCTCTCTCTCTCTCTCTCTCTCTCTCTCTCTCTCTCTCTCTCTCTCTCTCTCTCTGCTTGTGTGTTTGCTTGGTGGACGTGCCATTAAAAGTGGAGACATGCCTTTACCAGCATCATTAGTTCCGCTGTGTTTCAGCCTGCGGTCAGACAGTATTTTGAAGGTCACTGATGACCGGCTCTGTGAGAGTGTGTGTGGACACCACTTTACTGCAGCTTACAATGTGTGTGTGTGTGTGTCTTCATGTGCTGCCTCATCCTGTTTGTTTAACATGGAACAAACACCCACATGTTCTCTGCAGCTCCACATACCAACAGGCTGCAGAGCTTTACATCATCTCCCACTGTGATGGCTGGAGCATGACTTCAGCATATTTCCTCACAGCTAACACCCATAGCATTTAAGACGCATGCTAATTAAAGATGGAGGAGATTTAATGTAGCTATATCTGGATAAAGAGCTGAGAGCTGCAGAGGGAGCCGCGCACAGACTCTCCAGGGCTGTTCTGCTCATATCGATTCCAATAGATCTCCCCTCTTGGCCCGGTTTACCTCCAGGGCCTCGGGGCCCGATAAAGCTTTTAATTGTTTGATTTCCTCGTGGCAGCGAGAAGCTGGACAGGTCTAAACCAAACACTGGGTGTTCGGGCTAATGTTGTTATTAAGGCAATTGTACAGAGGAGCTAGAAGGGGTTTTAATACATGTTTCTCCTTTCGTAGGATGTATGGATGTAGGGGGCGCTCTTTAGCACAGATGACTTTTTTTTCAGAGGCTGCTGAAATGCCCTACTTTCAGTGTTCTGTCTAATTCCTGACTTTACTGTCACTGGGCAGAATGTTTCCTTCCTCAGTTTGGAACAGGTGACCAATCAGAGGGGACTGGTCCAGCTGGCCAATCAGAGCAGTTTGGGTATTTTTGTGAGGGAGGGGCTGGAGCTCCACAGAGCGTTTCAGGGAGAGAGTGAAAAACAGGAGCTGGAGTCGTGGACAGCTTGAGGGCACGACAACATATTTTTGAACATCCGAGACTATCAACTTGTTTTGACACCAAAATCCAGTGAAATGGGTTTCCCTTAACTCAAAGCTCACTTCCTGTTAGTCACATACTTATTTTCATTCAAATAAATTCAGGTTATTTCCATCCAGTCCTGTAATTCTGCATTGAGTCCTGCTTGTTACGCAAGAAGGAGAATTTGATATTACCGTAGTATTGTCTCATTTCCTGTATGTAAATGTGTTTTCTGTTGATATTCATTTCCATACAGGATGGAACAACACTTGCATGTATTATCTGTGCTGCTTCTGCTCTTGAGGATTACTGTGGGAGAGGCTCGGTGATCTCAGGACGGCTCAGCATCACAGGGTCATTATACAAAGAAACGACCATTCAAACAGACTTATGGAGACAAATCACATTCACACCTATGGGCAACTGAGATGAACATAATGCTAAGTGTGTTTCTGGGATGTGGGAGTCCACACAGGCACGGGGACAACATGCAAACCTTCTTACTTACTGAACATTTCTAAACACCAACAGTTGGGTTTTTGGGGGGGGGGGCATTTGAGAAGCTTTAATCTCTCATTATAATCAATTATTCTTCACTTTTAATTGTGATCCTCTCCCTCTTGTTTTGCTTTCCTTTAGTAGATGTACCTTTTACATTTAAAAAAATGAATATGACTTGAAATGACCTCAAACGGCCTTTAATTGAGTGTTGTTATCATCACCAGCGAAGCTCGCAAATGCAATTTAAAGGAAATTGGACTTTCTCCCCCTGGTAGTGATTTCAATCCTCTAACTTTATTTTTGTGTTTGAGCTCAAACAACAAGACGCCCACAACTGTACCGGTGCGGAGAGTCCTAACGGAGCAATTATTTTAAAAGAAAACATTATTGTGAGTTGAGTTTATGGGCCCGTTTTAAATTGGATTGCTTTGTTTTCCAAATGGAAGCCGATGCACCCGTGAAGCTTTTACACCGTGTTTACGATCGGGCTCTGTGATGGTGACCGCAGACTGACGCAGGGGTCACACACTCTCACCCAAATCCAATTTATGTTAAATCCCTCTGAGTTTTCCAGCTCTGCCATTTATCATGATTATTTGTTTAATGCGACATGCTTCTCTGCAATCACTTTCATTTTGTGTGAGACAAATGTATTTAGTCAGAAAAAAACCCAACTAATTAGTCAACTCTAATAAGCCCCATTTTTACATCATTTCTCGTCTAGATAGACTTGTCGGCTTAATTATTTTTCTTTTTCAGCTTCTTCGCCGTCACCGAGAACAGAGCTAACACCCTAATTTTTTTTATAACCTCTCTCTCTCCACCTTTTAAAATAGATTGGAACCTTTGAAATGAAAGCCAGGTGTTTGACAGAGCAGATGGGCTGTGTACTCCGTGTCAGGGCGTCACACAGGAACAACAGCAGCTGCACAGTTCACAATATAGTTTTTGCCATATGTGACACATTTGCGTCGTTTCCTGTTACTTTCATCCGTCTCTGCGTCACGTCAGCGCCTCTGCCCCGGAGGACGAATGTGATTCACTCACCTGATGTCAGACGTAGAAGAGATGTTAATCAAGATTCAGGGTTTTTTTTGTTTGTTTTTTGGCCCTTCTCTCCAGGTCCGTGTTGGGGAGGTTGGTGGGAACACTCTGGGGTTCTACGGCTGCCAGATGAGTCCAGATGGCTCCATGATCGTGGCTCATGCGTATCACGGGGCGCTGCATCTCTGGTGCAAAGAGCAAGATAAAGAGGTGAGGGTCACGAACCTCTCCAATCAAGAATTCATGTTCAGTTCCCTGTCCTGCAGTGGGTTGTATGGGTGTTCTGAGTAGGGGATTCTGGTTGAATGCTCTCCAGGGGGCGCTCACGTCACAGAAAACACTTGTTTAGAGACGGCCTTAAAAATTCCCCATCACCCTAATGCTGAAGCAGTCTGATTCAACAGTGCACCGCTTACCTCCTGCATTAGCTGGGAGCAAGAGGCTAATCACAAGACACCGGCCCAGCTGGCCAATCAGAATACTCTTAACGGCGGGTGAAAACAGGAGCTGGAGCGGTGGACAATACAACATCTGAGACTGTCGAGCTGCACTGGGAGAGACACTAATAAAAGTGCGCCACCCTGAAAAGAAATGAAACGGGTCTCCTACGAAATGATCATGTCTCTGCAAAAAAAGAAAGTAGTAGAATGACGGGAGTCAGTGTAACGCTGACATCATGTTTGCAGAGGGCAGCATTGGTTATAGGTTGAATGGCGATGGCCTGGTTTAAAGTTGTGCTTTGACCATTGCAATGTGCCCGTGTCCAGGGGCAGTGGAGACCTGGAGTCGTGATATCAGGTCATTTCAATGAAGTGCGGGACCTGAGCTGGGACCCGGAGGGCGAGTTCATCATCAGCGTGGGCTCAGACCAGACCACCAGGCTCTTCACTCCGTGGAGGAGAGCAGACAACAAACGGGTAAAGTCAGAGTCGCTCTCCAGAGTTCCACCTGACACACATGCACAGAGAAAAACATTTTGCAAAACGGACACGAGCTGGAGGCATTGAAAGGTTTCATGTTAATGAGAAGACGTAGATGTCGCGAGAAGTCACCGAGGACAGAATTCTGGGTCATTCTGGATTTTTAACACTGCTGAGGATGCTTGTACTCCAGCGTGGTCCTTCAGTTCAGTTGAACTCCTCTGTGGTGTTTCGAGAACAATGTAACAAAGTCACAGCGCCTCCTACTGACCCGACACACCAAACGCCGCAGCACCTGAAAGCCAACAAAAGCATGTAGCGTCTCACTTGATTTCATTTTCTTGCTTTCAAAGTTATTCTAGAAAACACATTTGTCTCTGTGGTGCTCCACACTTACTTAGCATGCTCCGCCTCTTCCAGCAGCGCTGGCTGGTTGCATTAACCCCGGTGGGATGTAATCAGTACATAATAAACTGTGTTGCCTACTCGGAGCTGTTTGCTCAAATATGTGGAGACTCCTGGCGGAACTTTAACAACGTATGAATCACACAGGTTTAGGGGAGAGACGGACAAAGACGGATTCATCACCTCTGGCACCACAGCAGGAAAGTGTCTGACGTATTCCAAACATCAGGATGAAGCTCCTAACTTCACCTCAGGCAGATTTAAAACGTTTGGTTTAGGCTGTGGACTCCTACCTTTTCCCTTTGTGTCGACACTTTGCATCTTAATCTGAAAATCTTTATTTGAACGGCAGAATCTATTTCATATGTGCTGTGTTTTCAATTGACAGGATTTCAGGCCGAGGAGTCCCACCACATCGGGGGATCTATTGAAATGCTGCCGCGGCCGCTCACCGGGATCTTAATAAAAATCTTGCCGTGTCTTTATCGCCCCCTGCAGCTCACCTGGCATGAAATCTCACGGCCACAGATCCATGGATACGACATGCAGTGTCTGGCCATGGTTGGCAGGTTTCAGTTTGTGTCCGGGGCCGATGAGAAGGTGCTGAGGGTGTTTCAGGCGCCTCGCAATTTTGTGGAGAACTTTGCCAAAATCTCCGGGACGTCGAGAGAGAAGCTGCTGACGTCCAGCGTGAGTATCACATGCCCAAAAGTTGTCTTTTTCACTTTGTCTTCCAACTGTACAATGTGCTGACTGGACTCTTGCTTTGTGTGTGTGTGTGTGTGTGTGTGTGTGTGTGTTCCTTCATTCATCTTCCCCCCTGCCAGGACTGTGCCAACCTTCCGGAGGGAGCCAGCACACCTGCTCTGGGTCTGTCCAACAAGGCTGTATTTCAAGGTAAATTACTCCGGTTCAGAGCCAAGTTTTGTCCAATAATCAATTTTTCGGGAACAACTGTGTTGAAATAAATCAATGGGTTGCTTTAATATTTTACAATTTTCACAGAAATGATGTTTTAACTCACAGGCGACCTTGTGCAGAAACCCACAGAAGAGGAGGAGCGGTCCAGCGGCGTGTCGGATCAATACCAGGAGCCGTACTTCCACCCGCTCAACATGACAGGTGCGGAGAACCGGCGTGAAATGAAAAACCCACAGTCATCATATTTAATTCAGGCCGTCCTGCTACATAAATGTATGCAATGTATGACAGGCTGATTCATATTCCCCATAGCTCAGCTGCCTCCACACACACATTTAGGAATCCAAGTCTGCTCCCCGCCGGATATTCCTCTAAGACATAATGATATGCATCTGGACGGACTGTTAGTTATTACTGTCGACTCTCGCCACGCTCGGCTCCCACAGCGCCTGAGGTCCGCGGGAAGGTCGGCGGTATTACGGCAGGAGGGACGGGGTGAGAGGAGAAGGGTGGAGGGCGATGGTGGAGGAAGTAGAGGCGAGATGAGGCAGGGATGTTAGAGACATGCCGGAAGATCGGAGGGTCCTTTCCAGAAAATGACTCCGAAAGCTTGAACATTAGTTTAAAGGTGCAGTGTGTAAGACTTGGGTCATTATCGTCCCTTCAAAAAAAGATTGCAAAACAATGACATACTGACGTTTTCATGAATTTATAATCACCTACATGTGTTATTTTTCTCCCATTGCCCTTAAATAAGCTTATTAATATACGATTATATGAGGAGGGGGTCCTCTCTACGGGGGGCCGCCATGTTTTTACCCTAGCCCAGAGTGGACATAATAAGCATCTTTTGAGTTGTAATGACAACTGAAGTCGACCACAGGTTCTCCTGCATGCTCTGAAGGGTAATGGTGAGGTGATGGATACAAACATGCAACTTCTCCTCTAGATGTCACCAAATTTTACACTCTGCACCTTTAAAGAGCGATGGAGGAGGAAGAGGAGAAGAAAACAACTGTCGGAAACGGGCAGATGGGGAATGGATGCGAGTCAAGCGAGGCGAGCGGAGAGCTGCGCTTTAAAACCTCTGGGTGTGAAGGGTTGTCATCAGCGAGATTGAAGCCACTCCTTAATCTGCCATGCTAATTAGAACGCAGCCCTTTGTGATTGCAAAGTTTAAGTATTGACGACCCCGGGCGTCGACGCAGAGCAGCCGAGTGCAGAGACGGTTGTTAACGATGCATTTCCTGCCCGTTTGATTGGCTTCTGCGGGCGCGCGGGAGAGGAATTATTAAAAGTGCACACTGCCGAAGAAAACAGCCGATGACCAATCAGGAAGAAGTAAGAAGAGTGTAGTTTGCAATTACATGCGACACAAAGGCGACGCAGGCTTGTGCAGAGCCTGCGGTGCGAGGGGAGGGAGAGGAGGATTGGCACTCGGCTAAATTTGATCCCCCTCAAAGCCAGCAGCCGTTAAGAAATGGAGATAAAGCAGCGGTTGTTTCAGCAAAGCTTTTTTTTTTAAGGGGGGAGGGGGGAGGGGGGAGGGCGGGGAGTCACAGAGCCGAGGATTTCATGCAAGCCGAATGTTAAAAGAAGCCCTATGAAAATGTGAGGGAACATTGTCTGCAGGCAAACAATCGTGTTCTCAGTCTAGCGTATAGCTTTTACTTCACTCTCTCTCCAAGGTACTTCTTCAACTTGTGTGACACACACACACACACACACTCACACTCACACTCACACACTCATCAGTCACCGGGTGAGAAGCACAGGGATTTAAATAGAGGGAAGTCAGAACAGCCACTTGGGTGTAATCCTCATTTTGTAAATTGGAAATTGGTCGTGTTTGAATTTTAAAACATCAGAGTTCTCAGGGCTTTGCAAATGACGGTTATGTAAGTCAATGGCTGAGTGTGTGTGTGTGTGTGTGTGCAGAGCCCCCACCAGAGGATCATCTTCTCCAGAACACGCTGTGGCCCGAGGTCCAGAAACTGTGAGTACTGAAGTGTTTGTCCACTCACAGTGAATCCAAACCCTCTCTGCTCCTCCTCAGCTCCACTCACCTGCAGCGAAAACAACGTCCTGTCAAATCACACAAACTCACACATTTCCTGTCCCTGCAGACGCCACAGTTTACACATCGCTCTTAATGAAGCTTCACGTTTGGCTCTTTGTTTTTTTGATGTTCTGAAAGTGATAAACTTCACCAACCTCTTGGTTGTCCTCATCAACCAATCACAACCCAGTTGCGTGCCTTCCCTCCAGCCTCCTCTCCACTCTGAATCTATGACCTCCATTTGTGGCAAGTGGTAAATGTCAGTCCACCATAAACATGACGTATGGTGTTGGTGTTTAGCGGAGGTGTGGGCATTGTGTGCTTTGTTTCCACCTTCATTTGGCTTCAGCCCCTGTGAATCATTTACAGCATAATAGAAACATTAAAGTGAGTAATTGGCCAAATTATTCTTGTGGTATAAATAATATTCTCACGGTTGAAGCCAAATTCACGCAGCTCGTGAAAGCGTCCTGGTTCTGAGTGGAGCTGCACCCGACAGGGAGCAGGTAGCATTAGAAGAAGAAGCTCAAAGTAATGAGGCTGAGAGTGATTAGCAGCAGCAGCAGCAGCAGCAGCAGCAGCAGCAGCATCATTGCTCAGCTCTGTCAGCGGGACAAGGACCAGTCGTCACTGATCAACATTTTCATTTCACACTCTGCTTATTCACCTGTCAGCTGGCGCCGGCGCCTCCAGCCAGGAAGCTCGCGGCCCTGACGCTCTGGAACAGAAGAATATTCAAATCACCTTTTCCTCCCTTGTTGTCATCCAACCTTCACCCGTCTTGTCGTCGCCCGCCCCCCCGTCCCCCCACGTCCTTCCTGGTGTTCAGCGCGTGACCTCGTGATTTATCTCCGTGTGATCGGCCTCCTTTGTCTCCCTCAGGTACGGCCACGGCTTCGAGATGTTCTGTCTGGCGTCTGACGGCGGCAGGACGGTGGTGGCGTCCGCTTGTAAGGTCAGTGTGACACGGCCGAGGCCGGACGTCATGTCGGAGTCCCGGCTGCGTGACAGAGCCAGGGCGAGAGAGCGCAGAGGAGCGGGCGTGATGAATGACGCGCACATATTCAAACCATAACTCCCAGCACCAGGCATGTTCACGGTGTTGTCGGTCAACGGTCGCCCCACCACACATTCACGCCGTAAAGGTGAAGATGCACGTTCCCTCTCCCAGGGCCGCGAGAACACGATGACGTCATTCTTCCCTCGCACCTTGTTCTCGACACATCGTCGCAACTTTGTACTCGAGTGGTGTCCGACAACTGGTGGTGTGTGATTGGTCAGAAATTGGAAGGGGCCGTGATTTAAGTGGAAATTATGGCATGACGCATAAGAGGTTGTCGACTACTACTACTACTACTAGTACGACTACTGGTAGGACCTTATAAGGACTTCCTGGAAGTTCTGCACTTTAATTTCTCATATTCACCTTAAGCCTCTTTTACTCCAATATGTGTGGTTATATGCAGGTTTGAGTAAATACGAGTAAAGGCTCTAAAAAGGCGGCTGACTTTCCCATTCCCTCACCTCATTGTGTTTCCTGGAAACAATGGACTTGTTGAAATGTGTAAAACTAAGTTTTCCATGGCCATGTACACACACAAGCTGACAGACGGAGGATAATTGCGTTCCATGGCGCATTGAGTGGAGATTTCATCAGCGGTGATAAGAGCCAATAGAATCCAGTGTCAGTTACAGGGTCATTTGAAAAAAAGTGGCTTTACCGACTTGCTCCCTCTGGACTTCATCCTCCCTCTCCACCCGCATTTCTCTCTTTTTCAAACACACTGCTCCTTCCTCCACTGCCGCGCTCTCTCGCCTCCTATCTCCCCTCTCCATCATGTTATTCCCTCCCACAGGTGTCCTCCTCCTCTACCTCTACATCTTTAATTCCCCCCCCAACACATTATATCTGGCAGCAAACTTTATATAGAATTTCCCACAGAAGTTACAAACCACTTTACAGATAGAAGAAAAAGGGCAAAGAGGGAGATGGTGAAGACAACTAAAATGAAAGATTTAAACATAAGCTTTCTTGTGTAGTTTCAATTTAAAGTTCCAACAGTTTTTTTTCTGTGTTTCCAGGCATCTAAAGCCGAGCACGCAGCAGTGCTCCTGTGGAGCACGGCCACGTGGCGCCAGCTGCAGACGCTGCCATGCCACACCCTCACCGTCACCCAGATGGCTTTCTCACCCGACTCACAGCGCCTCCTGGTGGTTTCCCGGGATCGCACGTGGTCCCTGTGGCGCAGGAATCCAGCCACTCCTGAAAATCCAGGTGAGAAACGGAGCGGAGGGTCAGCAATGTCAGTGACGGGTCCACAGCTCATTTTCATATGAACCGCAGCTCGGTATATAAAGACGCATTCATCATGGTGATTTGTAAATAAATCACCATAACGTTGAATTAAAAACATGTTTGAACCATTTCCAAGACCAAGGGACAATGTTTAAACGCCACTAAGCCGATTTGTGCCAAATCAAATCCAAGTTCAGCCGCTTAACTGCTCGGCTGGTCCAGGGGACACTTATTTAATTAATTATTTATTTTTCGTAAATTCAGGAAATATTCTATGTATATTTATAGAAACTGATCGTTTCCTACTCGTCCCCTGTTAAAGAGCCTGGCTGTCTTTATTGCTGCTGATCTTTGTGGCAGCAGCAGCAGCAGGAGCAGCTCTGCACTAAAACAAGGAGCAGCAGCAGCAGCAGCAGCAGCAGCAGCAGCAGCAGCAGCAGCAGCAGCTCTCTGGTGGACAATAACTCTGCAGATTACAGCCGATGCCTTCCTGTATATTTCAGTTAATGTCATCTGTTGCCACAGGGCCTGTCAGGACAGCAAAGTTTGCGGAGGCTCATTAAATCTTTGCTTGTGTGCACATTGTGTCACAACGAAGGAGGAGATGGATGATGCAGTAAATATGTTTTGCAAGTTGCGCAACAGTTTTGGGAGAGTTTGTTTACATAAGAGAATCCCAGCGTCTCCACAATGACTCCACAAAACTAGAGTTTGTATCCAAGATGAGAAGAACATCACAGGATCACATGGCGTCCCCATGGTCACACTTCTAGCCATAGACAGAGTGTGTGTGTGTGTGTTGTGTATCTTTATCAGAGGAGAGGGTGGGAGGTTTGATGCTGTCTCTTCTTATTGTCTGCTGAATCACTCAAGGTGATTGGTGGAAACACAAACCCACACATGCACGCTCATAGTTAACTTTTGGGTTATGACGTTGACATGAATCTGTTTAAAGGAGACTTAGTATCTTAGATAACCATCATCCCATAATAATACCTTAAACCTTACCCCACTCACAAACACACAGGCATGCACACACACACACACGCGCACACACACCTGGAGTCCTGACCAGGGAAGGTTAAACGGAGTCGTAGCCAGTCAAGCAAAGCCCCCCCCCCTCACCTCTTCCCTGTCTCCTTCCTGTTTAGTCTCACTACATCTTCCTCCATCCATCTTCCTCTCTCTCTCTCTGGGGTCAAACACCCAGACATCTCCATTAATGAGGAGCCGTTGCGTTGCTCTCCTCCCTCTCTGCTCCTCCTCTCTCTCCTCTGTCTGACTGTATGTGCCGCTCCTTCATCTCTTTGCATTTCAGTGCAACTCGCTCTGCTCGCTCCTGCCACAAGATCACTAATGGAGGGAGCTTTAAGGCCTGTGTTTCCTAAACAACGCCTCAGATATGTGTGTGTGTGTGTGTGTGTTACAGAAGGAGAGTGTGTGTGCACAAATACACAACAGCTGTGATGGAGCTGTCACGCTTTTCTCTATGGGACATTTTTTCCAGTATAAACATTGAACTTGTTAAGCGCCAGCAGACCTCATGGGGACCAATTTGAATTTGTGGGTCGTGCCTGAGGAGTAAGTTCAGATAAGGACAGGAAGTTATGGCCGATATCAAAGTAAGAATAGCTGTAATAATAGTATAGTAGTATTAATTCTATGGAGACTGAAATCTGTTTTCAAAGGAACATAACTTCTTCAAGTCCAATTGTAAGAAGTAATTATTAGATTTCAGGGTGAAAATGTGGTTTAAAGGTCAAGTGTGTAGATGAGAATCTGTTGAAGGAAATGGAATGTTGTATTCACTCTGTTCTTTTCATTTGTGTTCAAACATGTGAATGTAAGAATTCACTGCTATTAGACCTGTTGGAAAAAGGAACAGGTGTAGGGGTTGCAATCTGCAAATTCACCACTAGATGCCACTAAATCTACACACTGGTATGTTAAAGTTGGGTATATTAGAGTTGCAGTTGTAGTATTTTCAAGATTAGTTCTCCTTAGGTCACACTTTAGAGTAGAGATGTATATAAGCTATTTAATGACACAATGTTTGAATCATTTCTGAGGGTTTGTGGTGAATGTAAAAAAAACAAAACTACAGGATTTGAACGTGAAGGTCAGACTGAGTCTGCAGAGAATGAGTGAAAGCCAGTGTGCCGTTCCCTGAAGTCAGCGTGTGTGTGTGTGTGTGTGTGTGTGTGTGTGTGTGTGTGTGTGTGTGTGTGTGTGTGTGTGTGTGTGTGTGTGTGTGGTGCAGACAGGTGGCTGCCAGCAGCATACAAACAACCTCTCCTGGGAAAAAACAATCTGGGCTCTGAAATGACTTAGGCCGGGGAAATAAACAGCAGCAGCCCATAAAGCAAAAGTGAGTGGAATGGAGGGCTGGAATGAGCTCCTCCGTCTTGTTTCCCTGTTTATTTGTTGCTCTGGAGGAGCCTGCGCCGCCTGGTGCTGACGTCACGCCACCACCACCAGCGTTCGGAGCGTTTGCTCGCCCCCCGTCAGAAATGGGAGTGAGGGTTTGTTGTTGTTGTTGTTGTTGTAGTGTAAAATGAAATGGGACAAAATACAGCTGCTGCGCGACCTAATCTGTGGCCGGTGTTCGCCTGTGTCCACGCAGAGCCGCAGTTCTCACTGCACACACACACGGGGAAGGACACGGCCGTGCACAGTCGAATCATCTGGGCGTGCGACTGGAGCCCTGACAGCAAATACTTTGTGACGTCCAGTCGAGACAAGAAGGTCATTCTCAGACGCCGCCGCCGCCACCATTCATAAACACAAACATTCACTGTGAAGGTGAAGGTGAAGTGATGGTAAATTGATGCCATCCATTTTTTGATCCCTCATTTATTTGTGCGTGTGTTTGTGTGTGTGTGTGTGTGTG